>JAOYNU010081933.1:0-153088 GCA_026745395.1 Tympanopsis confertula | reverse complement strand
ACCACCCCCCCCCCCCCCCCCCCAAAGATGCAGTTCTGCGCCGTCACGGCGGCTCTTGTCATTGGCTCCGTCGCCGAGCGTGGGCGCGTCATCCCCAGCATGGTCTTCATCTTCTTCTGGGCCACGCTGGTGTACTGCCCGCTCGCGGCGTGGGTCTGGAACGCCAACGGCTGGGGGTTCAAGTGGGGCGTGCTCGACTATGCCGGCGGCGTCCCCGTCGAGATCGGGTCCGGGTTCTCGGCGCTGGCCTACTCGTGGGTGCTGGGCCGGCGCAACGACAAGATGATGCGCAACTTTCGCCCCCACAACGTGTCGCTGGTGCTTATCGGCACCGTCCTCCTCTACTTTGGCTGGCTCGGCTTCAACGGCGGCTCCGCCTTTGGCGCCAACCTGCGCGCCGTCATGGCCTGCTGGAACACGTCCCTGACCGCCATGTTTGCCGCCATGGCCTGGACGCTGCTGGATTTCCGCCTGGCCAGGAAGTGGAGCCTGGTTGGCTGGTGTTCCGGGTGCATCTCGGGGCTCGTGGCCGCCACCCCGGCCTCGGGCTTCCTGGATCCCTGGGCGAGCATCATCCTCGGCATCGTGGCGGGCGTATGCTGCAACTTTGGCACCAAAGGTGGGTTATCTGCCCGCATCTTATTTCTTCTTCTTCTTCTTCTTCTTCTTCTTCGTTCTTCCTCGCCACCATTGGCTGATACCAGCCACAGTCAAGTTCCTGCTGCGCATCGACGACAGCCTCGACGTTCTTGCCGAGCACGGGATCGGCGGCATCGTCGGCCTCGTGTTCAACGCCTTCTTCGCCAACGACTCCGTCATAGCCCTCGACGGCGTCAACAGCGCCGTGGCCGGCGGCTTCGTCGACCACAACTACGCCCTCATGTACAAGCACGTCGCAATCGTGGCCGCAGCGTCCGCGTACGCCTTTGCCGTCTCCGCCGTGCTCGCCAAGACCATCGACCTCGTGCCCGGCCTGCGCCTGCGCGCGTCCGAGGACGCCGAGCTGTTCGGCATGGACGACGACCAGCACGGCGAGTTCTCGTACGACTACGTCGAGGTCCGCCGCGACTTTCTGGCCTGGGCGCCGCACCACCACGATCAGAACCACGACGGCGGCCCGCTCACCCCGCAGATGGGCATCCGCCACGACGGCCACGTTCCCGAGCGCCACGGCATCCCGGTCGGCGCGCGGGAGGAGATTGAGAGGGCGTCCCAGAGCGTGCCCACCAATGATGCGGAGAAGAGAGTTGCAGACAGGTAGACAGGTAGACAGTGGTACCATTATCACTGTACATGAAATACGTCGTGTCTTATATAATCAAACGAGTCACGTGATATTTATGATACAAATTAGATATATGTCATGTTTAGTCAATATGCCTGCTGTCCACATTTTCTCGCTCAAAGAACCAAAAGCGCCCGGCTTCACGGCCTGGGCGGCGGCGTGCCGTCCACAGTGGCGCCGTACTCTGGGGTGTCATAATCGCCAAAGCACGCCCAGTCGAACTGGGCAAGCTCCGCCATCTTGTCCTGCACCTCGAGAAAGGCGCCCAGTTCGCACCAGCCGTCCTTCCTGGTGACGTCGCACTCGGGGAAGCTGGCGCCGAGCGGCAGCGTCCTCTGGTTCAGGACGAGGTGCACGTACTTTGTCTCGGCGCCGTCCTGGGCGTAGCCTGAGCGGTCGGCCAGCAGGGGGCGCGGCGTGTGGATGAGCTCAATGTCGAGCCGGGCGCCAAAGGGCGTCAGGTGCGCGACGACAAACGGGCGGTCGTCGCCGGGGTACTCGGTGGTGGGGAGGAAGCTGGCAAACTGACGCAGGCCGAGAGCTGCGAGAGCCGAAATGATGTTGGTGTCGTGGGTGAAATCAAAGTAGAGCGTCTGGTTGAGAGGGAAAGTGGCGGGGTCCGAGTCGAGGGTGGTGTTGATCTGCGAGCCCGAGTAGCCGAGAGTGTGGTTCCGGAGGCGGGCGATGAATTCCTGTTGCCAGCCAAGGCCGACAGCGCGCTGGGGGGGGTCAGAGAGAGAGAGGGAGGAAGAGGGAGAGAGAGGAAAACAAAAGAGATGCCAGGGACTCGCGTACGCCTGTTGGGTTGAGGAAACCGCTGTTTCCGGAAAAGCTGATGTCGTTGGCATAGCCAAAGCCATGCCACTCTTTGATATCAAAGAGACCGCAGAACTGGCTGAATCCGTACGCGACCTACGCCCGTTTAGTATTTTCAGTTTTCAGTTTTCGGTTTGATTCCAGAACATGGCACGCACCGTTTCGTAGGGACACATGGTCTGGGCCGCATAGGTATCCTCGGCAGTCCAGTCGTAGCCTTCGATGGAGTCACGGAAGCGCGACGTAGCTGCAGTGCCAACGTAAATACGCATACTCGAGACAACACGGTAGCAAAACAACGTACCCTCCTTGAGATATGTTTGGAACCATGCTTTACTCGCAGCATCGCCGAGCCTGTGCTTGTTGGAATTGGGGCACCCAAGGTAGCCGGCCAAGGAGTTGTTGAAGCCGGACTCCTCAATGATGACTTCGATGGTGGCGTTCTTGGGCCTTGAGACAGCAGCACCAGCACAGGTCAGATCCTGTCTGGCACACAGACAGCGAATCAGGGGGCACTCACCATTCAAGCCCAAAGAAGCCGGCCATCCAGTTCTCGGCCGACTTGAGCATGCGGTCCTGGGTGGTGGTCCGGACAATGATCTTGCTGTTGGGATTGTAAAGGCGCCCGTACATGTACGCGTGCAGCACGCCCGAGTCGAACAGCTCCTGGCGCCCCTTGGGCACGAGGATCTCGGCGCCGAGCTCGTACTTCCAGTCGTTGAGAAAGGCCAGGTTATTCTTTGCCCTGAACTTGCCCGCTGCCGTGGCATTGGCGATGCGCCTGGCGAACCCGACGACATTGGCGCCGCTGGTTGGGTATCGCGCTCCGTGGCGCGACAGCATCTGGACCTGGACGATCTCGGCGCCGTCAGGAAGGGGGTATTCGTCCACGCCAAACCCTGGAGAGGGAGCGTAGGGCGAGAGGTATCTGGTTTGGTTAGCTTTGGCTGGGCTGCCAATCCATCTGCATCTCAACTCACCCCATAAGCTTAAAGGGGCTCTCGTCATGCTTGCCAAGCTTTATAGGAACCGACGTCTGCAGGGGCTGGTTGGGCACGTATCCTCCCTTTGGCGAGGGATCGAACAAGCCATCCTGGGCCAGAAACGCCGGTGCACCGGTCGACGTAGGGCCAGCCCAACTGGTAGCCACAGCCAGCACCAGATTTCTTTCATCAGTCATTCATCCTTGCTGAGGATCTTACTCCATCGAGGGAGGGAGGGCATTTTGCTTCCGCAGTTGCGGCTCGGGACATACAGTTGGGGCGACGTCTGGAAATACTGCGGCACCTTGGCGGTACCGCCGTTGCACCCACCGCCTCCGTCTCGTGTCATGCCCTCTCTCAGGATCCCGACGATGCCAATGGCGATGCCGACACAGCCAAACAAGATGCCGATGGTGCCAAGCGCGTAGCTCCGGCGGACGTTGCGCTGGCTGCGCAGAAAGTCGTCGTGTAGGAGCCGCGCCGCCGCGTCGTTTGCGGGCTCCGCATCGGCATCGCCATCGGTATAGCCATCGGCGCCGGCTTCGGTAGGCTCGGCACTTGCGGACGGGTCGGGGTCCTGGGCAACAGCATGGTAGTGCGGCCCCGTGCCGTTGACACGGGACGCGTTTGTTGACATTGCGCAAAGGAAAAGTGCCGGTGGGTACGGGCCGGGATCGAGGGACTGCCAGGAGATGATGACGAGAAGGGAGCCCGAAGAGAAAGAGGATGAAAAGGGAAGCTGGACCAGATTGTCTGGAGCCAACGGATTGTGATGCGAGCAACTTGACTGACCGTCTTTGGCGCTGAGTCAGCAGACCTTGTCACCTTGGTTGAAATATGTAGCAAAAAGAGGGAGCGATATGGGATATATTCGTATATCCATACTGGAGAAACTGTGAACAGATTACAGATTTCAATACAAGCCGCCGCCTCAACTCAAGTCTCTTTCTCCCAGGCCTAAAAGATCTCCACGTCTCCTGTTACACTGCTCCGCCGCAGGTCATAGCTGAGAACCGTAAAGTTCCGATAGTGCAGCATCAGCCTGTACCGTCTCGGGAACTCGCAACGGTTCCCACCCAGCTCCAGCGAGTCGGCCGGCTGCTGGTGCTGGACCGGCCCCACGGCCAAGCCCCACAGCGGGCTGGCCGCCGGTTTCTTGTCATGGTCGATATCCCTGGGAAGAACGGCCTCGACCCTGAAACCGTACTCGGTCACATGCTCCTTTGGCAAGGGCGTGGCCGACAGCGTCGTCGTCGGTATCGGCTTCTTGCGCCGCGTCGGCGTGAGCAGCACGACCCGTCCCAGGGCCGAGCCCACCACCACCAGGCAGAGCGACGCAACGTGCGTGACCATGGACAGGCGGCGCCCAATCCTAAAGGCCTGCGACGGTTGCGGCGTGCTGCTGTTGTCTTTCAGCTTCGCAAACACCGCATCCCGCAGGAGAACCGCGGGCTCCGGTGAGCTGAGACTCATCATCTCAATGTTTTCGCTGTACGTCGTCAGGAGATGGTAGCGTGGCACCCGCGCCTCGTCTGGCGCGTCGACAGACGCCGGGAATCTTCTCAGGCTCGTTTGCATCGGTGGCGCTCCCGTCGGTGGCGCGGGAGCCTGTCGCAGCCAGCTGAGCAGAGCCAGGAGCCGCCGTAGCGCGGCCGGGTGGTTGTTGGGTGCCCTATACATCTCGCCGACGTCTGGGATAAACACGGCGGCCGATCTAAGCCCCGTGCGAAGATCCGAGACTCGGACCCGACGGAGGCTTACCAAGGCGGCGCCGACCACGGCCTCGGGCGTGTCGGCCCCCAGCGTCCCCAGCGTCCCCACGGCTCCGTACTCGATATCCAGGTTGGGCGTTTCGTCCTCGTCCTCGTCCTCGTCACTGTCGTCGTCATCGTTGTCATTGATGATGCCTCCTCCGTCATCCTGCTGCAGCTCCTCTATCTCGCTCCAGACAGACGCATCGCTGCCAGTGTCCAGGGCTTGAAGGAGATCTGTTTCTGCCTGGTCGGTCATGTCACCGCCACCCGTCATTCCCATGTTGTTGGCGTCGGTTCCAGTGATCATGGATCCATCTCCAGTTGCCATGGGTTCCTCGATCGTCTCGATGGCCTCGCCAGGCTCCGTGATTGCGTGGTCGGATGCAGATGTCTCTACGTCGTCATCGTCATCTTCCGAGGTCGGATCCACAGTCTCGGCGCTCGTCACAATCACCGTCTCGAGGTTCAGCCAGTCATCTAAATCCGGGGTTTATCAGGCCAAGTTGATAAAATCAGGGGGGATAACGAGGGAGAGGAGAGGAAAGGATATGAAAAGGGAGAGAGAAAAAGAAGAAAGAAAGAAAGAAAGAAAAACGCACTGACTCCCAACCATGGATAGGTGGAGACGGGCTGGTCAACAATGTGGCGAGCATGGTCGAATAAATGGGCCGGCATGCCGCGGACGTGGCGCAACATGGGAGTGATATCGCGCGGACGCCGCGACCAGTCGACGCGGCTCAACGGGCCGCCCACCATGTCGTTAAAGGTCCCGACCTCGAGGAAGTCCTCGTCCCTCAAAGCCAGGACCCCCCATCCGCAGACGCTGCATCTCAGGTCCCGTTTCAGCCGGAGCACAGGAGTGCCGATGGTCCAAATGTCGGCCATCCACACCTGTCCGTGGATATCCATGGCGCACACTTTTTGCGCGAGCCCTTGGTCGTCGTTGATAAAGGATATGTTTGGCATGTTGGACGCCCTCTTGGGCATGGAGATGACGATCCTCCAGTAGCGGTCCCTCCGCCTCACCGCCTTCTCCTCGGACGAGGCACACGACGCCATCTGCTCGTCCATGGCGTGCTTGCCGAGGTTGAGGGCCGGCGCAAAGACGGTGACCTGGTGTGCGTTGCTGCTGACGGCGACGAGCCGCGACTTGGCGTGGACGGCAAGACCCCAGGCCGAGCTGTAGACGCACTCGGAGAGGACGAACTGGACGTAATCGGCGTAGGCCGGGTTGTCCGGATGGCAAACCCGGTCGGCGATAGGTTTCGTGTAGAACGCGGATACGTCGCCATTGTCCGATGCCACGACCAGGATCTCGTCAAGCCCAAACTGGCCGACAATCATGTGGTTTGCGTACCGGGGGTGCTCCGCGTCCTGGTACCCAGCCGTGCTGTTCTTCATGACGGGAAGGTGGATCATGAGCTCGGGCTTGGAGGGAAGAACCTGGTGGACGTTTCGGGGCCGGTAAACGTAGATTATGTCGCCGTACGCCGCAAAGTACAACTACCACCAAAAGAAAAAAGATATGAGTTATCAGGTCCTGCTTGCTCGTTGTTGCTCCATCAGCAGGCCCCTGGGCTGGTAGCCATGGTAGGTAAGGAAGGGTAGGAAGGGTAGGAAGGATGCCACCCACGTTGTAGCACTGCGAGAGCGCCGTCAGGTTATTGCGGTGAAACTGCATCTTGGGGGTGGCCTCGTGAAGGTCGTATATGTCGACGGGGAAGGTGTCGAAGGTCGAGTAACTGTAGGCGATATGCTCTCTCGCCACGACTAGCACACGGATCCCAGGCCCGAACTTGTCGCCCCCGCCCAATATCTGTCAGCTTCATTTCCGGCCATGTTATTTGTACTGGGGGAGGGGAGGATATCACGTACTCGGTCGCTCCCGGTCTGGTCATGGCAAGAGCCGACCGACACCTCCTTGAAGGTGCGATTTGTGCGAGTTTCGGCCATATTTGTAGCATTGCAGAGTTGGTTCTAGGACGAGAGTTTGCTGCGGTCGGAGGTTGAATGAGTACAGATTAGCAGCAATGAAAAGCAAACGTCAGAGAGTTTAACGAGGTTTGATAATAGGCTAAATAACGTAACTAACGAGGCTGACATCAACTTCAAGTCATTCCTTATCGATAGCAGGCAGTCATGTGATCGCACCAGACCTGCTAGACAGATATACACGTTCCCGCCATCATAGATACAAGATATTAAGAGGCCTTGCTTGGACACCATCCCGGATATGGCTTCTGTACAAATATAAGCGTGGGGGGGGAGCAGACAAAAGGGAAAGAAGGGAAAGGAAGGGAAAAGAAAATATCATGATGGCTATGATTTCCACGCTGTCCCAGACGTTCAAGAAAATGCACGCGGGTGCCCAAAGACGATAATGAGATCTTGAGAACATTGTAGCATGAGCGGAATATGGACCCAGTCCCGTTCCTTCCTTCCTACAAGCGGTTGGTGCCGAGCCCATGTGTTCCGTCCAGACCGTCGGGCCGTTGCCTTGGTGGTGGCGAGATTTCGTCCCATCTTATCGAGCCGATTCGTGGAGACGGGCCAGCAGCGCCCGACTGTACCGACACCGATACCGACACCGGCGAAACCGAGCCTGCCGTCGAGGACGCGTACTGGTCTCGCGTCGGTCCTGCGTGGCCGTCTGGCGGGTGGCCGTCGCGTGATTGTGGCGGTCTCGGGCTGGAGAACGAGCGTGCGGGCGCATGGTACTTGATCGAGGTCGAGGTTCGCCGAGGGGGCGGGGGCGGCGCCAGAGCCGTGTCCGGGGGGTTCTCAAAGCAGTAGTCGGGCGACTGGGAGAAGCGTTTCGGTGACGGCGGGCCGGACGAGATGGTAGAGGTGTCGTTGAGTTTGGCAGGCGACGGCGGGGAGAGCATCTCGTAGGTGCGCTGCTGCCGCCGTTTCGAAACCTCGAGGCGCGCGTCGGCAGAGACGAACTCTTTGCGCTTGCGGAGGGATTCCCTGGCCAGATCCCTCCACGCAAAGACCATGTCTTTTTTGCCGAGAAGGAACAGCAGCCAGATGCCGTTGAGGGAGAGGAGGAACAAGACGGCCGCCACGGTGCCCTGGCCGACGGCGAGGCCGTCGGTCTTGTCGAGGCACCGGTACTTGTCCCCTCCCGATCCGATCAGGCACTGCACCCACGCCTGGGCGGTGGTGAGATCGTCCTGGGCGTCCTGCATGGTGCTGTCCTGGAAAACAAAGACGAGGGAGAAGAAGATGATGTCGGCGATGATGATGAGCACAATGGTGATGCCTCTCCACTGGAGCTGCACGACACGCCTGACGCGGCGGTAGGCCTGGCGCGGGGTCATGGCGGCCAGTGTCCGGAGGCTGCCGGCGTAGTGGCCGTGCGGCTGCGAGGGCGACTTCGAGGGCGGCGGGCCCTCGGAGCGGCCCGTGGACACGCCGTTGTCGGAGAGGGAGGCGAGGTAGACCTTGACGCAGTAGACAAAGGTCGAGATGGTGAGGATGACGGTGAAGCCGGAAAAGACGAGCAGCGGGATCCAGAAGTCGGCCAGGCTGTTCCTGTGGTTGATGTGGCACGTGGGGCCGAAGCGGAACGACACGCCGCTAACCAGGACCGCAACGATGACGCCGGCGATCGGGATCCCCCAGCCTCCAATGTGGGAGATGATCATGAATGGGCGGCCGACGTTGAACTGCCAGCAGATCTGGAGATGGAGGGACAAGGCGCGGATGAAGGTCCACATGACGCCGGCCCAGCCGCCGAGGAGCAAAAGCGTGCCCGAGGCGGCGCACACTTTGCTGGATGCCATGTCATTGGGGGTGATGGCATTGTAGCATTCTTCCGGCTGGCTCGCCAGGGGTATTATGAATCCGAGCTGTGGCGAGGGGTTTGTCGTTTGTCAGCTCAGGCGGCCCGTCCCAACGTGCTGTTGCCAAGTTTACTTGGCCAAGGCCGAACTCACGTTCATGAATACCACAGACAGGGTGAGAGAGATGCTGAGGTAGTGGCGCGAGGTCCTGTCAACGGGCAAAAAGGCCCAGCTCGCGAGCAGGAACAGGGCAGCAATCGCGCCGACGACCGAGATCCAGTTTGCTACTTGGGTGAGAACTCCGAAGCTGTCGGGGTATACACTATCAACGACGACAATGGGTGAGCAAACGCCTTTTTCCTCTCGAGGGGTGGGAGAGTGATGAGCACTTACTAGTCGACCATGGGGCATGGCAAGCAGCAGTACAACGAGCCAAAGTCTTGGCACAACCTCCCGTCAATGACTGTCACCGGGGGAGAATGTCAGCCCTCCAAGAGCCCACATGGCCGTGATGATGATGGAACGTTTGGCTTACATCCTCCGGTCTCTGGAAACTGCGCGGCGGAGAACAACGGCGCGGGGCAGCCGCCACGAGCGACGGCAATGGATGTATTGGCAGACATGACGATTCGGATTATTTTGTTCTTGGCTGTATGTCGATCGGATGGTGATGCCGTACGTGCCCTCCCCCGGCTCGGACCTCGTGCCACTTTATCCCGCCCACGGCTGCGGATCTCTGTGTTTGTCCTTGATGCCGTTGTCGTCTCAATTGTCGAGCATTGAACGAAAGTGAGCCCGATTCGATATGGGTTGGAGGTCTGCTAACGCCGCGGCGGGGACGAGACATTTCAACGATCCATCGTGAGGCACGCAGAGGACAGGGGGATATCCGAGCGTAGCCAACGGCTCAAGGGCGGGAGGTCTGATATCTATAGACAACTTTGAGTCATAAAGGTGGCAGGGGGGCAACTCTGTTAGGATCTTTAAGCTTTGGCTCGCCTCAAGTCCCCCGCCCGTTGATAGGCAGGACGGGAGATGATGAGATCAGTGGTCGGCCAAAAACCACAGGATTCTCCATCGGGATTGGGCGGGCCAAGCCCTGGCCGGCCTTTCGGGGGCACGCCACCAGCAGGCAGAGTCTCGAGCACCAAAGGAGGTGGCGCCACTGGTAGGGGGCAGAAGCAAGGTACGAGCTCGAGCTGTACGAGCATCGCGTGGTACAGTATGTAATTGTAACCCTCATGGAGGAAATCGCCAAGTGGGGGCGGGGAATATCTGAACGGACCCCTGAGAGGGAGGGAGGGCTGAACGAGGTGGGTGTGTGGGTGCGGGTGTGTGTGCAATAGTGTCGTGTTTGTCTTTGCTCGATCGTCATCGGCTGCCTCGACTTGCCATCGTATGAGTTGTCAACAAGGCGTTTTTCCAACTTGTTATCGCTGCGAGTCGTTCCATTGTCGTGATCTGGCCTGACCAAGTTTGGGCGGCCACGAACGCCACTACAGGTCACGAGGCTTGGATCCCTCTGGCAGCTGGCAGGCAGCCAACCGTACTCAAGGGATGAGGCCTGGCTTGATCGGAGGTCATGTTGCACTTTGGGCGAAGAAGAAAATATTTTTCTCTACCCCTCCTCATTAACCCATTAACCTCAATGAGAAGGTGTGCTGCTATGAGCGATTTGGTCGCTACCCCGCCAGGTGGGGTTTCCGGAGTCATCCTTCGACGCAGTATGTCGTCCTGTGATTTCTGGGTTTATACGCCTGGCTTGAAATAGGCCATCATTCCGGCATAACTCGAATATGCAATGGCACTCTCAACGGTCGTCTAAAAGAGAGTGCCGATTTGTTGTTAGGGATACCCCTGTCCCATCCCAGACTAGTGCGCTATTCCCGTGATTGGCCTCAAATTCATGCCCAACCGGGCCAATAACGTTGGTCAGAGCACGTGGGCTCTCTGATTGGCCAGACCATGGCCCAATCATCCGGTCCGTACCGGATCCGCCTGGGGTAGCGGACACTAAGTAGAGTGATGGAGGAAGGAAGGCAGATGCTGCCTGCTTTTGCTTTTGCATTTGGATTTGCCCTTGCTGCTACTGGATTGGATTCCTTCCCCCCTCCATCAACTTTTGATCTTTTTGCATCCACGACCACCAAGGCCTCTCGATTGACCGAGGCGCCGTGTTTTTTTTTAATTTTAATTTGTATTGATTGTTCTTTTATTGCCAGGCGCGAGCCTATCACCTGTCACAGATGCCGACTACAAAGTGCGGCTGTCCCGCTCTTGTCGATGCCGAACTTGGAAGTCGCTGGAGTTTCCTCGGCGCAGCCGCGGCTCAGGGAGGGGGGAAAAGCCAATGGTCGCTGAGACGGTTATACGATGTTTCCCAATGCGGATGTCGGTCCGTGTGGGACGACGCAACGGGTCGGACTCCCTCGTAGTCGACAAAGAGCCTCGGAAAGGCAGCTGACCGTCGACTGAAAGTACTGATTGATGGGTTTCTCAGATTGACCAAAAGGGAGCTTCGCCATCAAGGCCTGGACAGAGCATTGCACAGCCAAGAAGGCCACCATGGTCAATCGATCGCATGTTGAAATGCCTGCTTGTGGGAGGTGCCGGATACTGCGGAATATGATCTACGACCCGTATACGAGGAACGGCGTTTGCTTTGGTTCCTTTCATGCGGCACCCCTTATACGACTTCTGTTCCAGAAGCACCATGCATGGATGACTGCATGACCGACATCATCTTTATGTTTGCAACGGCAGAGGCCGTCCCAGCAGCTGGGGCTGCAGCGCAGACTCGGCTCTATGTGTGATGCCCCATAACGGGACGGGCCTCTCAGAAGTTCCCATCACGCCCAGTCCATCACCAGCATTGCGCGAACCATGCCACGAACACGACTTGAAAGGGGCGGCGACCAAATCCCGTCGTCCCGATGGCATGGAACGAGTGGCGCCAGACGCCTTTATGTCTTTCCCCTTTTCCCTTTTTCTTCCACAGCGAACGACCAAGTTCATTTGTCTGGAACGCTTGTACTACGCCGCGCCACCCACATGTAGTGTCAATAAACAAAGATGCAGATCGGCAGCATCCATTCACAGTGCCGAGGGCAAGGTATCATATATATTATATATACGCAGAGCTGACGACTTGTTCCAAGGCCCCTGAAAGTGCCAGCCGAAAGCACAGCGCAGAGCTGGAATACGGTTATACAGGAAAGAACAAAGAGCGGGCCAGATCGTGCCACTTGTGGTAGGTGGAGACAGTCATGATTTACGGGATTATCACCATGTGAAATCATCTCTTGTATAACATCACTAAAAGGCTTGATACAGTCCAGCTTCGAAACGATCTATAATTGATATCAAAGGCCGCTTCCATCTATCTGATCCAGTATCCGTTTCCACCAATAAGCAAGTGCAGTCCACTCCTACATATCCTCCTCGAGCAACGAGACCGGCCGACGGGGTGCGTCCATATCGCTCGGCGACAGTGGCGACACCTGGCCAGGATCCATCAGCTCCGCGGGGCCAGGCCCCCCCGTCCGCACCTTCAAATTAGGAAGCTTCCTCACCGGCCCGTTATATCGCATGCCTGCTGCGTCTCGCGGCCCGCGGGCCGTCACGGCAGCTTGCGGCGGCGGCGGCGGCGGCAGGGGATGCGTTCCCTGTGGCAACGACAGGCCGTCATCACCCGTAGCGGCGCCAGCGAGGCAGGTCAGCCCCTCGGCCACGATGGGGTCAATGTACGAGTCGCGACGCGCGGCAGGCCAGTTGTAGCGCTGGGCGGCGGCCCTTGCGTCGACGCAGGCATCCGCCGTCTTCTTGAGGCACCTGTCGCACTCGCTCTTGAACTGGGCCTTCTCCCGCGTGACGGTGCAGCGCCGCTCCGGGTAGATGCAGGGGAGGTAGGACCTCCACGTGTGGCGGATGGCGCGGTTGTACAGCTCCTTGTCGCAGGGACTCCTCCGTACACGCTTGTGCCTGCACTTGGCATACCTGGAGGATGTCTCCTTGCACATGGCGATGTCGGTGGGGGTTAACCACAAAAAGGGATCGCCTATGTGAGATGGCGTGCCGGCGTGTGTGTCTGTCTGTCTCGTTTAATAGACCAGAAGACGGGATGAAAGTAGGGATTTTTTTCACAAGTATAATCATCTACCGAGACCGAGAATTTGCAGTTGCCACAGCGGAGGCCGAGACGATTTATGTCTCTCGGCTTCAAAGCGACTTCTTTGAGGGAGGGAAACAAAGACACCAACTTGCTGTGAAGCTACTACATTGCTACACTTTTATGATGGAAAAGGTGTGCACAAGATTCACTGACAAGGAGGATTCAGATGGTGGATTGGTCATTGTAAGGACAAAGGAAAGCTTTCCCGGACTATCGGACTGACGGTCCTGCGAGAGGGCTTTTTCATTGCTTTCACGTCTCTTTTGGCTTGTTTGGTTCGTGCCCATCAAACAAAGACACACTCAAACAAAGACACTGCCTCGAAGGACAAAGGAGATTGTTTTGGTTGTCGGATGGCATGTGCCTGATCCAACCAAGGGTTCTGCGACGCTGAATCGTGATATCTGAGTCCATCCTGGTTGAAGACTGACAACTCCAGGAAATTGACACTTTCTTTTGTCTTGTCTGTCTGTCTGTCTGTTTGCTTGTTTGTTTGTTCAATGTCTATTGTTTATGTTTATGTGTATGTTTATCAGCTCCTCAGACATGTGCCCACCCATTGGCAGCGAGCACCTGCATCTCGTCGACGAGGCAGAACCCGCCCGGCTCGAACCTCTTCTCGCTGATGGCGTCGCCCTCCCTCCTCCACCTTTCCAACCGTCCAAGCACCTTCCACCGGTCCGTGGGCAGCAGCTCGGTCCACCGCAGGACTCGGTTGAGCCACAGCCCGCGCAGCACTCCCCAGAGAGAGACCCAGCTGTGCCCTGGCGGCCCATGTACCGCCTCGTACGCCTCCTTGTTGTACCCAACCCGGACTTTTGGATTGACGTAGACGCCAAGCTCGTCCGACAGCCGGTTGTCGGCATGGATCAGGCAGCATTCGGACCCTTCAAGGTGGTGGGTTGCCAGTGAATCCGAGATGCCTCGAAATCTGAGGGGAGGGTCTCCCAGAAAGGGCGAGGTCGGCATGGCGACTATTTCCATCGGTCAGCATCACACACACACACAGAGACATATATATATACATGACCCCGTTATCAAGAGTCATCCTCACCGACACCGTTCCAGCAGCTGGAAACAGGAACAGGCGCGTCCGCCAGCATGGCCTTTCTGGACCGCCTCGACCGGAAATAAGGCCACGTCTGCATCAGCGGCTCGTGGCCGTCCGAGTCGCGGAGCGCAAACGTATCGTAGAAATCCGGCGTGCGCTTGTAGTCAAGCCCACACGCGGCTGCGTACTGGCCGTCGTTGGTGTCCAGCAGCTCAAGGATATCATCCGTCTTGCAAAAAAAAAAAAAAAAAAAAAGGCGCAACAAGTCAATAACCACTGCTACCAAACAAGGCAAATCGCACAGACTGGGCCAACGGACCGTAAACACAACATCGTTGAGAAACAATATCTTGTCGAACCTGGTGCCCTCTTGCTCCAGCTCCGACAGCTTCCTGAGCGACTGGTTTCGCAGCCTCGAAAGATATGGGATCCGCCTCAGCTCCTTCTTGCCTCTGGACGTGTCCACCCACCCTGAGCCCGTCGGCTTGCGACCAATCTCGTCCTTGTGCGTGACGTCGCTCAGGTCCACCGTCCGCCCAACGCCCCTCGCCGCGAGCGCAGCGTCGAGCTCTCTCAGCGCGTCCTTGGTGTGGTCCCACGATCCGCTCTCGTGCACGCTGACGTACACGTTCTTGGGGCCGAGCCGGTCGGCAAGCGCGACTACGGCGTCGTTCCAGTGCGACCGCAGCACCGCCGCGGTGTTCCAGTGTATGGCTGCAACGTACACGCGCTGCGAGTGCGCGGGCACGTTGCGCGACGAGGCCGACGAGGCCGGACGCTCCCGAGGGCTCTGCTCCGAGGCAAGCACCCGGTGGATGTGCCAGACCTGCAAAACGTTGACGAGCACGACCCCGAGCACGACGATGCGTGCAAGGGGCGAGCGCAGAAGCCGCAGCGTGCATCGGAGCCACGGTCGGTACCTCGAGAGCAGCATCGTTCGTGGGCGGCTGGGAAGCCAGACATGGGCGAAGCTGTATCAAGAGCGAGCAAGCGTAGAGTAGATATGTATCTTGAGACCCACAACCCCGCACACCTTAATATTTTGTACAGTCCCCTGACACGTGAAACGATCGCTGGGAGCGATCGTTTCACGTGTCTCCCCACTGAATATATAAATGTCAAGATCGACAACTTCAACTTTGGAACAGGCTACAAATTTGTATTTTTCGTGGCGGCATCTCCCAGGTCCAGATCCTTTATAAAAGTACACATGTCTATCTATCCGTCGGCCGGCACACGACGTCTCGTACACATCCTGCGCACCACCACCACAGTCACCACCAGATTTCCATAGACTGCCCCCTCACTTGGCAAAGTGGAGATCATAGCCCAGCCACTTTCTGCTGACCACCTGCTCCACCGTCAAGCCTGGGTATCCGTACGTGAGCGGGAGGAAGAAATACCAGCCGCCGACCAGCAGCAGCATCACCACCCCACACGCCACCCACGAGCTCACCAGGCTCTGCCCCTGCGTCCTCTCCTTGGCCGTAATGTGTCTCTTGGGCCCCGCCGGCCTCTTGCCACCCTGCACCGGCGTCTCGTCGATGGCGGGCTCGGCAGTGAAGATGAAGTCGAGCAAACCCCCAGCCACAAGAGACGACGCTACGTGTGCGGGCAGGTAGTGGTGGAGGAAAAGCTGCCGGCCCATAACCCAGAAAGGAAAGTAGTGAGTCGCCCACGCGAGGAAGAAGAAGCCGGTCGAGTTGTACAGACGTGAGCGCGTGCCTATCCAGCCGAGTCAGCACACACACACACCACACACACACACACACACACACACACACACACATCTCCCTTGAGCATATGTGGTATACCAAGGTATGGATTTGCTGTGGATTGCTCGGGGGGACTCACGATGCTCGAGCACGTCGACGCCCCGGCGGAGGGACAGCTGGTCCGCGCCTATGATGCCGGCGTACACTGCCAGCAAACTGCTCGCGAGCCACCAGCCGATGGGGTTGCCGAGGAAGTAGATCTGCTGGCGCGTGTCGCTCTGCGTCCAGAAGCTCACGCCGCGCAGGAGAAACGGCCACTGGTAGGGCTGGCTCGCGTACGGGTGGCTGCTGGTGAGCTTGCTGTTGTGGTAGAACATGGCGCCCTGCAGTTCCAGCCACTTCTTGATAAACGGCATCGACTTGACCAGCCGCGCGGGCTTCTCCCTCCTCGGATGATCCAGCGGCACCGACGGGATATCCTCGACGTACCACACGTTGGAGCTGGGCGCGATCTGCTTGTTGCCGTTGATCTCCTGCTGCTTGTACGCCCACTCCGGAAGCGGCTTTGTGTGCGTCCACATGGCAACCTTGCTGGGGTTGTGGATGAACTTGAAGTGGCTCGAGATGGTCTTGAAGTCCTGGTTCCTCTTGCCGTGCTCGATGCGCACCTCGAACATGGTGTCGTTGATGCGGGCACCGTAGGCGTCCGCCAGGGGGACGCACGTGAACTCCTGGTTTGTGGGGTAGTAGGGCGACGCGACGTCGTGCGAGAGCAGGACGGTGTCGGTGCCGAGATGGCGCAGGCGCACAATGTCGTGGTTCTTGACGGTGCGCTCCAACTGTCCGTCGTCGGTGGCGGGCATGATCTGCCAAAAGTTGTTTGTGTCGTTGAACGGGTAGCCCGTGACCTGCTGGCCCTGGCTGGACACACGACCGTCGTCGTACCGGAGCGGGTACCGGTCCTCGTGGCTGTGGAGGTACGCCTTGGTCTCCTTGTGCCGCAGCGTGATGGTGTCGTAGTACTGTATGCTGATGGAGTTGGCCGTCATGATGTTGTCGCTCAGCGTCTCCTGGAACTCGGGCGTCATGAAGTCGTCGCCGGGACCGGAGCGCGTGAGTATGGCAAAGTGGACCTGGAACCAGAACAGGAAGATGAGGAACGGCACCGTGGCCAGGCCAAAGAACCGCGAGCCAAAGTGCTTGCCAAACTGCTGCATGGTCAGGGCACCGCCTTGCCTCTTGACGTCGAGGAGGTCCCAGAGGTCGATGATGACGGCGGAGCCGATGGTGACAAAGGCGAAAAGGCCAACGTACTTGACCGAGATGTCGCAGGCAAGCGCGAACCCCGTCAGGATCATCCACTTCCACCATTTCCTCGTAAAGGGCTGGTGGCGCAGCTTGTAAAACTTGATGTAGCAGAACAGGCTGCAGGCCATGGCAAAGACCAGCGTGGCATCGAGAAGGATGAGCCGCGTCTGCCCAATGTGGGCGTTGTCGAGCAGAACCAGCCCGGCCGCCAGGATGCAGGCAGGCAGCGTGTAGCCGGCCTCCCACATGATGAGGTAGACGACCGAAACGGTGAGGGCGCCGAGGATGGCGGGCAGAGCCCGGAAGGCCACGTACGGCACCTTGTTGGCAATGTACGAGTCGCCAATGTTTTCAAAGTGGAAGTGGCCATCGTAGCCGACGATCCAGCCCATAAAAGCAAAGAGGAGCTTTCCAAGCGGAGGGTGCACATCGAAGAAGTATGTCCGTTGCAGATAGTACGACGCAAACTGTGACCATCCCGCATGAGCACTTTTGCCGAGAGAGAGGGAGGGAGAGAGGGAGGGAGGAATAAGAAACATGGAGCTGTCTACCTTGCCAAAATGCACCTCGTCAAAGACAACTTCATTCGGATGGCTGATGCCCCAGAATCTCGTCACAAAGGCAAGAACAGTGGTGACGACGAATCCGATGTGATAGTCGAGCTCGCTGGGGGGGTTGGTCTGGGCCTTTGCCTTTGCCATGATGTCGAGGTCGTCGTCTTCGCCAGGCCCAGGAGTAGGCGTTGCTCCCTTCTTGCGCTGGCGCAGGCCGCCCTGCGTCGCCGACGTGGAAGCCATTACGCACGAACAAAAAGGTCTAGATCAGCTATGATATCGTCAGTTATGCGCAGTGCCACCCAGCAAATGCGAGCAATGGAGGGGGGGCATCTCTTTGCATCTGCGACGAGATACGCGTCATCGAGTTCGTTACATACCCAAGGGGGCAGATGATAAGGTTTCTTGGTGAAAGAGGCAAGCTACAAACAACGATGTCGAAGAAGCCACCGATTCTTGCAGCCCCGTTGAAATCCCGCCAGGGATGATGTTCAAACTCAGCTTTCCACCCTGTGGACGTCGTTTTTTTTGGGGGGACACCTTGCACTTGAAGCATTATTAGCTGAAACAAGCACGGGTCGGTGGGTTCGATTAGGTAAAGCTACTGACTGACGTCGACTTCAAGTCGAAGATATGATTAGATATATCTATAGATTATCTATAGAGATGCACATGTTTCTCATTTGAATAATCATATACACACCTAAGAAAATGCTATCAATTTTCTCCATAACCATAATTTCTATGATTTAGATACCTTGCACTTGAAGCATTATTAGCTGAAACAAGCACGGGTCGGTAGGTTCGATTAGGTAAAGCTACTGACTGACGTCGACTTCAAGTCGAAGATATAATCAGATATATCTATAGATTATCTATAGAGATGCACATATTTCTCATTTAAATAATCACATACACACCCAAGAAAATGCTGTCAATTTTCTCCATAACCATAATTTCTATGATTTAGATACCTCCTGCTCACCGAGGCACACCTAGGTGTAGCCCCGCTATCCGGTCCGAGACCGGTCCCTTCATTGATCAAGGCCAATTTTGCGGCCCATCTTTGCATTGCAGCCAAAACATGTCCCTGCCGCTCAGAGCCCTGCGTCCCAGCAGACAAATTCCTCTCCCTCTGGCACGAGCTCTCACCGTACGGCCAATTGCCCCTCTGATTCGTTTCGCGCATCATATTCCGCGTCGCTACAGCACCAAGATGGAGCAAGTCTATACTAAGAACGCCCCGGCCCGTACGTAAGCCGAGCAGGCTTGCCCTTCTCCTGCGTTGGAAAAAGTCTGGATGCTAACGGCCCGCAATGGCAATAACAGCTGTCGGCCCTTATGTGAGTCTGGCCTCGCCATTACGAGCATGACGGCAGGCATATTGGCGTCGTTGCATGGCTGACAGGTACATATGTGAACGCAATAGTCCCAGGCAATCAAGACTCCTACGGCAGTCTACTGCTCCGGCTCCATCCCTCTCAACGCCGAGGGCGCCCTCGTCGAGGGCACAATCGCCGAGAAGACCAAGCAGTGCATTGAGAACCTTAAGGCCGTGCTTGAGCAGGCCGGGTCCTCGATCGAGAAGGTCGTCAAGGTCACCATCTTTCTTGCCGACATGAGCAGCTTCGTTGTGAGTCGGGCCGCCTGATCCATGACGCGCAGGGTGCGCTGACACGGCCGCAGGAGATGAACGGCGAGTACGAGAAGTGGTTCTCACACAAGCCTGCAAGGAGCTGTGTCGCCGTCAAGACCCTCCCCAAGAACGTCGACGTCGAGATTGAGTGCATCGCCCTGCCTTGACACAAGAAGAATAAGAAGAGGAGAAGGAAGAGGAAGTAAGACTTCGATTTATATCAGTTAGCTATCTATATATATAGTAGCTGTATCGCGAGTGCTATCACAGTAGCGTGAGGCTTCAATATTTAAATGCCTGTTAAGCAGCCTCGCAAAGCCATGCGCATGTGATTGGAGGATGGCACATGTGTCAATAATCATGGCAAAAGCGCTCTATACCCTCCAAACCACGACCCTTCCGTCGACACCACTCGCTGGATGGCAGATTAGTTGGTCGTGTCATGATAACTTCAAGGAAAAAAAAGGGACAACTCACAGCTGAACTTGGTAACGCGGCCATCGTTCGACTCGTACACCCGAATGGTGGAGATGGAGTTTTGGTGCACCGTCTTGAGTTGGGTGTCGTCCTTGACTTTGCCCTTGAGATCCATCTGCCTGAACATGTTGAGTGCCGACTCCTCCCTGGCATCATCACCAGAGCCGGCGCCATGCCCCTTTGCCTCGACCGTACCGCCAACGGCCCAGCCGGCCTCGGAGCCTCGCAGCCGGAAAGGCTCGCAATCGTAGCCTGCCGCGACCAGCTCGTCCTCGCTGGTCCAAATCAGGCTCTTGAACGGCAGCAGGCCCGTGGCCACACTGACGACAGCGCGCGGGGGCTGCTCCGGCGCCGACGGGTACACTACCGTTACGCTGCTATCGTGGGCCGCAAACGCCAAGGCGTCGCCCGACGGGGAAAATGCAACAGAGTGAACCCAGCCGGCCGAGTTGTTGAGGAACTCTCCGCACACCGTGTTGAACGGGAGCCGCTCGCCCCAGACGCTGGGGGCGGGGCGCTCGTCTATGCCCTTGATGAAACTCGAAAAGACGCGTGCGTGGGCGTCGGTCGAGCCGGCGGCCAGCAGAACCGAATTCGGGTGCCAGCCGACGGTGGCGATGGTGCTGCGGATGGGTTTTTTGAGGTGCTTCGACACCCACCAGTCGTTCTCGGCCTCGAAGTAGCAGACGGCAATGGCTCGGTCTCCGGATCCGACAGCGAACTTGGTCTCGGACGGCGACCAGCGGACAAAGGTGGCGGCACGACTGATGCGCAGGAGCACAAGGGTCGGTTTGTATCCGGTGGGGCTCGGCTCCCAGACGACGGCGTTGCGATCTAAGGCATTCATTGTTCATTATTCATTCATTCATCCAACGTGGAGTCAGCAGGCTCTTTATTGCTGGCCATCTGCGCAGCCTTGCTTACCCTGAGAGCAGGACACGATACGGCCGCTGCCGGGTGCGACATCGACGCTCGTCACCGTTTTGTCATGGCCCTTGAGCTCGTCCTTGAGCTTAAAGGCGTTTCCGGCGCGGCCGTAGAGCTCGACTGTCGAGTCGCGCGCGACGGCGAGGGTCTGGCGGTCGGCCGAGAACGAGTGGTCGGCGATGGGGTTATGGAAGAGGTGGTGGATCTCTGGGGCGGCCATTATCGCGATAGGAGTATAGCGCTCTACTACCGACGTGAAGAGAAGACGTCAGAGGCCAGAAGAATACGAATGGGATAAATAGATGGATATCCAGCCGAGCAGAAGAGAAGGTCTGATGACAAAGCTTTCCAGCAGATAAATCCTGCACGTTGGCCACTGGGAGCAACAGCTGCCACCAGCATCCCCCAGCTGCCACCACCTTTCAAAATCAATATAGCATCAACCGTCAACCAGCGCGTTGCTGCCCGCCTTTTGAATCCGATCCCACCAGCCAACAAGCACACCATGGCGACCGCACCCCCACGGATACTTGCTCCCATTGCCTCCCTTCCGGCCAAGGTTGTGCCCGCGCAGCCAAACCAGACGTTCGTCAATTGCCGCCCCCCCTTGGTGAAAGAAACAACGAATGAATGAATGCTCATGCAACCTCTGGACTATTAGGCTCTACGTTCGGGGTCTCCCTTCGTCAAAGATCCGAAAAGACGATCTCCGGACCGCGCTCTACCTTCTCTTCTCCACCTACGGCGCTGTCCTCGACGTGGTCGCTCTCAAGGCAAATGGCATGCGCGGCCAGGCGCACATTGTCTACCGAGACATAGCGACCGCAACTCAAGCCATGAGGTCGCTGGAGGGAACCAGTTTTCTAGGAGGAACATTGGTACGTTACGTCTCACACCCGTGCTCCTCTTCCCTCCTGGCAGCTGTCGCTGACGGACGAACAACAGAAGATCGAGTACGGCAGGGGCAGGTCGCACATCATCTCCAAGCTCGATGGCTCTTTTAAGACGCCAGCGTCAGGCGCCGCGGCTGTCGAGGTCACCGAGCTTCAGCAAAGCATCTTCAACGCGCCGGGGCCCGGCGCAGCGGGCGCGGCCCCATCTACTACGACAGCATTACCCCCACGGGCGCCAGCCTCTGGGCCCGAGGGAGCCGAGCCAGGAGCTGCAGCAGGAGATACTAGAGGGCAGAAACGCCCCAGGGACGAGGAGGACGAGGATGACGATAGCGATGTGGCTATGGAAGAGGACAGCGATGAAGATTGACGCAGTGGCCAGCCACCTTTGGGCTTTCAGCCAAAAGCGACGGCGGCGGCGGTCTCCATGTCAGGGTCGGCGCCGCACATCATCTCCATGGGTATCCATAGCCCCACGCAGCCACCAGTGAGGCCAACCCAGATGGTGAGGTAGTTATCTTGGTCGCACTGGAACCCCGTCATGGCGTCTCCGAGCATACATGGGTGGACAAAGAAGGACGGGACCCCCGTAAGTGGGTGATGCTGGGTATCGACAGAAAAGAGAAAAGAAAAAAAAAGTATGTCAGCCGGGTTCGAAAACCTGTCCGAGAACGGGATGTGGTTGCCATCAGCGAGTTGAGAATGAGAATTTGACGCCCACTCAACAGGAAACCCCGGGAGTCGTTCAAAACCTACATCGATCGAGATGCCGCCGATACCGCCTGCGCCTTTGCGCAAGCCGTCCTTGAGCTGGTCCGGCACGAGGTAACGAAATGCCGTGTCAATGTTGAGCGCCTCCTCGTGAGCTGGTAGCCCGTGAAGACTGAACCACAGGCACGGGACGCGATAGGTTGGGTGGAGATGAATCTCGTACGTGACGTAGCCAATGTCAACGCCATCCTCTGGCCTCGCAACAATGGACTGGATGCATGCACTCTTAGATGGTGTCGTGTGTGGGTGGGTTTGTGGGGGGTTCTCGCCTCATCTGCTTCCTCGGCGTCCATCATGTCCTTGTCCAGGGCAGCGCCCTCATCCTGCAAGGAAAAGCGGGCGAGGTCCAACGACAGGCCGCCGGCATCCGTCTCGGTCACGAGCGGGCGCGTGATTTGCACGTAGGTTGTATAGCCGACGCTCGAGTTGGCGAAAAGGGCAGACGCCTGGGTGTCGAGTGCTGTGCATAGTTGGAGCCTGAAGCGTCGCCGAAGCGGTCCCAGGGTGGCCTGGCGGTAGCGTCGGTCGAGGTGGTGGCAAACGGAGGTGAATTCCTCTGGGCTGAGATATGGGTAGTTGTGGATGGCCATGTTGTGATATATTAGAGTCGTGGGTTGATGCAAGAAAGTGCGCTGGAACCCAAGATGGATCGATATTATGTATGCCAAGGTACCCACAAATCATAATGGCGTCATTCTGTCTGGATTTCTTTTGCAATGCAATCCCTCCTTCCGATATATTTGTAAATTATATCCAGGATAAAACACAGTCAGTCCCCTGGCACGTGACCCACCACATATCTTATCCCCATACCAATATCACATCATCACATCCAGCAGATGCGAGCTACGTCCTTTGATCTTCTCGCCCTTTGCGCGCGGGCTTCTCCGTCCCCCCCGGATCTGTGGGGTCCATCGCCTCGAGCACTTGCGCCCTCGGCCCAGCGAACCAGGTCCGCGCCGAAAGGACCCACGCTGCTGTTGCTCCAACCGCAATGACGGCCACGGCCACGACGGTGTAGTTCAGCGTCTGCTCCGTGACGGGGTTGGCTGTCGGCAGGCAAAACACCACGGTGATGGATCCGATCCACAGGACGGCGACGAGGGAAACGAGCCTGCTCAGCACCCCCAGATTGAATGGTCCCCTCATGGCCGCGAAACTCTTGTGCCACACCAGCCCGGCCAGGACGGGGATGCCGTAGCTGATGTAGAGCCCGATGGTGGCAATGCTGGTGGCGGCCGAGAAGGCGACACTGCTCCCGAGCGACGGCAGCCCGAGGACGAAGCTCAGGAGCGCTGCGAGCCAGACGGCGCGTGTCGGGCTCTGGAGCCGGGCATCGATCCTGCCAAAGATCGGGGGGATGCCGCCATCGCGGGCAAAAGCGTACATCATGCGAGAGTTGGACGTCATGCTGAAAAGGCCGCAGTGCCAGACGCAGAGCATGATGAGTGCAAACAGCACCAGGGCGCCGTCCTGGCCAAACACGTCCACGAGGATCTGCAGGACAGGCTGGCCGTACTCGGAGTTTGCGACGCGGCCCAGGTCCTGGATCGAGAAGAGCAACGACACGAGCACAAAGAAGCCAAACACGGCGCTGACGCCCACCGAGGTCACGATGCCCAGCGGCGCCGACCACGCCGCGTTCCGGGTCTCCTCGGACATGTGCGCCGAGGCATCAAACCCCGTCAGGGTATACTGGGACAGCAGCGCGCCGCACACAACCACATGTGCGGTCGACGCCCGCGCGCTCCAGCCAGGCGCGCCGTCGACGCCGGTGGCGTCGTCGAAACGCCCAAACACAAAGGACGCGGGCTGGCGGGTGGGCGCCCTGGCCAGGACGGCGGCGCACAAGGCCGTGACGCCGGCCGAGTGCAGGACGATGGAGACGTTGTTGAGGTAGCGTAGAATGCGCACGCCAAAGGTGTTTACGAGTCCATGCGAGACGAGCACGGCGCCATGGATCCCGACGGTCCTCGCAGCGGTGGCTTGGTAGTCTGGGTTCCTGACGGCGACAGCCGTGGCGATGAGATTGGCAAGACCGAACGAGATGCCCGTCGTCACGGCGACCTGGCCCAGCAGGTTGAACCAGCCGGTGAACCAAGCCAGGAAGGGGCTCCAGTGCTTGGGCGCGAGCATGGCTGCCCAAAAGTAAGGGCCTCCGCTGGTGGGGATGGCAGAGACGATCTCGGCCATTGCAACCGCAACGTCGAGGGTGAAGATGGCCACCACTATCCAGCCAATGCTCATGACTTGTGGGGTGCGGCCACCCATCCGTCAGTTGGATTTGGGTATGAAAAGAGGTGCCAGCAAGTGCGGCGGGGATCCAAGAATTTACCTGCGGGTCCCCCGGTGTTGAGCCCATAGGAGAAGAGGGTGGTGAGTCCGGTGATGACGCTCTACGTGCGCAAAGACCAAGGGAGAGGGTCAGCCAGATGCCATTCCCCAGGAGGGTGTTTGATGGGGAACAAGGTTCACAATTATCGAGAAGGAAACCCCAAAGTTGTGGGCGACACTCCAATCACGCTTGAGTTCCTGTTTGTATCCAAACTGGCCGAGACGGTCTTCATCCGGGACGGAGCTCTTGGGAGCAGAGGCGCCGCCCCCGGCTTCTTCCATGTTGTGCATGTACAGTCCACACGAGGCGAGAGGGATGTGCAACGCTCGCTGGCCATCAGAGAATAGCACAGTTGATTGTTGATTGTTGAAGGCGATGGCACATCGAGGGGGCTCCTAAGTATGAATGAAGAAGCGCCCTCTGTTGACCAGGGCGCCGCACAATGTTTGTTTGATTATACAGAAGCAAATTTGGGAAGATGGGGACGGGTGTAATTGGGCAAAACTTGATGTGCGTGTCTGGTGAGACAGACAGGCAAGGGAGCGAACCGGCACCGAACTGCAGAGTCTCATATTTATCATCCAAATGCTGTCCCACCAGACTCGCAGGATATAGCCTCACTTAATCCCGAGGCCTTCCGGCGGAGAACATGCAGAGGGATCTGATCGTCTGGTCTCTGGCTCGCTCGTCTTCACTTGTAGATTCTTGGTTCGAGGAAACAAAGGTTTATTTCCTTGAGCTATGTGTCGACACCACATGCTCTCGGGTTAATGGCCAGAATTAGATTAAGATGCACAAGGCGCCCGCCAAACAAGGGGATCCAACGTATTTGGCCGCTCGGAGCCATCTCCACATATCCATCATCGTCGCAGCTGCAGAATCGTCTTTTCAGAGAGCAATGGCAGCAAGGGCAATGGCAGCCCCGGCCCAAGCGATGGGGGTGGCACGGGGACCAGCATTGGGGGGGACCGAGGCTCCCTGCGAGTTGCTGTGGCTGTCGTCGCCATCATCGCCATCATCGCTGGAAGAGGACGTAGGGGTCGCGATGGCGGTGATGCTGTCGAGAGCGCTGGTGAGGTTGGGGATGTCGGTGATGGTGGGGAGGCCGGGGATGACAGTCGAGATGTCGGCGATAGAGGACAGCTCGTCTTTGAGGTTGTCAAGGTCATCCGAGGTGAAGTCGGTGCAGAGGCGGCTGCCGGCAGATTTGAGGGCTTTGAAAAGAGCCAGTCAGTCAGTGTCGAGAGAGCGGTTTGAAGGTGTGTTCCCAGGACCAGACTTACTCTTGATATCATCAATTGAGCAGTCGCCGGTTAGAGTATGGGCACTGATGCATTCGGACACGCTCTTGGTGACGGGTGCATACTTGGAACAAGCGCAATCGAGGTCCTTGGTGCCGCAGTCATTGTCTTTGAGAGCTTCACCGAAACAATTCTTGATGCAATCCGGCATCGAGTTGATGATATCCTGGGCGTTGTCGGCAGCTTTGGCGGCGAGGGAGGCGCCAATGAGGGCGGAGCCGATGGCGAGGACGGTGAACTTCATCGTGATGATTCTTGTTGGACTTGGAGCTTGAACTTGTTGGTCTTGTTGAAACGATAGTCAGCTGGTAGTGAGAGTAGCCAGGAAAAGAGAATGAAAAGGCGCAAGTAAAGCTGATAAACGAGCGGTCGGCGACGCGATTTGAACACAGAGATGTGAAAAGATTGACTGATCAACAAGTTCAGCTGGCTGATGGGGATGGGATGGAATTGGGATCCCTCGTGTCTCGTATGAATAAGAAATAAGATACAAAACTAATCCCTGCCCAGAGATGGCTTTTCTGATTGTATCAGTACCAGCATGCTGCAGCACAGAGACGTGCATTTTATCGTACAGTAACCTCGAGTCGGGAACACAGCATGGATCACGATGAAGCTTGAAACGGCCGGCTAGGGAATTGTCTCCCCGCTAGTCGCATCAGAATTATGCTCTGCCACTCAGCAATGTGATACGATTCCACCAGAGCGCCTGGCGATCTTGCATGCGTGCTTGGACGATCATGGATTGCGGGCATGGAATGCTGGGCTGGTGCGTGACGGCGTCACTTCTGTTATGTCTTATGAGCCAATGCTTGGCTGCCTTGATTCCGTTGGAATTGTCCTTGTCAGATCAGCTCCTCTTCCTTGTGCTTCCTACCCTACTCTGTGCATGCGCAATCCCGCAGCCATTGGTTCCCCGCAGCCGCTTAATAAAATGGAAATAAATAGAAAGAAAAAAACACATCAAAAGACGCTTCACCCCCCGCTCGCCATTCTATCACGCAGCCACCTTCTCATAAACGATATCGATCGTCTCGTAGACCTGGATCACGACACCAGTGTCTTTATACGCGTCAGCACTGGCATTCGCCGGCAGCCGGGTGGGTGCAAACTCACCATTCAGCCATTTGATTTCATACTCGCCCGGTTTCTCACCGGGCCAGGCCGTCCAGCGATCCTCGGTGTTGAGCGTGCCAAAAGAGACTTGGTTCGAGTCGGCCAGAGGAACCTTGGTGGCCGGGTCGACCTCACCCAGGGTGAACGAGCGCCACTCGAATGTGGTGCCGTCGGGATAGATTCTCGAGTTCGGGCTGACCACGTCGACAAGATCATACAGGCCATTGGTGCCGACGAGGCCGAGCGCATGGTCGACGATGCCGATGGGCAGGGTGTGCAGCTCGTAGAAGCCAGCGCCGGTGCCCGCGGCCGTACCGAGGCTGACAGCGCCGGCCACGTCGCCGCCATTGTAGATGCCGACCTTGTCGCCGTTGATGCTGAGGTACTTGCCGTCGAGCGCCGCCGAGTCGGGCCTGGGGTCATTGGAGCGTTGTCAGTCAGACCGGAGATCGGCATCGGCCTCTGGAGAAGAGGCAGGCAGGTACTCACGCGCTGACGCGCAGGCGGTAGTCGGGCCGCGTCGTTTCATTGGGCGTCTGCCTGTCAAACAGGAGGGGGGTGGCTGAGGCCGTGGCGGCGGCGGCCAGAATGACGGAGAAACATGAGAGTCTCATGGTTACGAACGTGTGGACAGTTGGCCTGGAATGACGATGATGATGATGATGATGGTGATGATGATGATGAGGGAGAAGAAAAGGGTCGGAGGTCGGAGATTGGGGAAGGAAGCTGCTACCCTGAGAGAGAGCGTGGCGTGGGAAGGCGTGGCCGAGGCAGTTGCCTGCAACAAACGGTCAAAGGCGATCACGGATCTCACGGATATGTGACGTCGATGGATGTGATATGAATGATGGATAATATACTGGGTGAGGATGGAAATCCAAATTCTACGGGTTCGTCGTAAAACAGCCACATTATTCCCTGATGCCAGGGTCATCACCGACAAGTGGATAATTTGCTGCCTGGTCGTCTCTGTGCCATCCCTTGACCTTGGCAAACACGCGCCTTGAATCCTTCGACTCTGGTCTTGGTTTGGTCTTTTCCAGACAATCTGTCGCTTGTTTGTCTCATTCCATACCATACATGTGCTGGCGTCACAGACAGCCAAGTGTAACCTCTTTATGTGCAATAGAAGATGGCTACGCAACGCGTTTGACTTGTTGAGTCATGTCTCCAAGTCTCTGTCGACAACAACATACGAGGGAATCGTCACACACCGCCAGAAGAATGCAGTATGGTATGTATCTATGCCTGCATGTACGGGAGCTTATTCTGACGATCTCAATTCCTGCCAGTGCCCATAATGTCTCACTCAGCACGGATACCCAAAAAAGGCATCTCGTTTCCATGCCTGCCAAACAATCTCGTGGCGCACCTCTGCTCGTGTTTGCTGGTACATGAACACCCGTGTCAGGCCCGATCGGGGAGACGCAAGACTTTGTGCCCTTGATCCGCGATGGCCTGTCCCCGCGAGGGCGCGAACAGCATTCCGCCCGTCAAAGAGCCGCAGGCCGGGCCGAAAAGCGGAACATTGGTGCCACCGATGTCAAGGGCTGAGCCGGTCCTGCCTAGCCCATCTTGGCAGTATCAAGGGCGGCGCCATCGTCTTTGGCGGATATAAAACTCTGATCATTGTTTCCTCGTCTGCTCATGATATCTGAAGAAAGCACGTTTGCTTTGCCCTTTGCTGCGACATCGTCAACATGCATCTCTTTCACAGTCTCCTCATTCCACTTGGCGGCCTCGTGCAACTTGCTCTGGTTGCGGCTGTTCCGGCGCCGGCTCCGGCTGGTCCGACGACCTCAATGCCCATCACGACATCAACCTGCAGCCCGCGGACCATCTGCGTTGACGCCGTCAATCCTTGTGGGGTCAAGTATGGAGGGTACGTCGCCTCCCTCTGCGCCTCGTCGTGCACCCATTCCCATGCCTAATTCGTGTCGATAGATGCTACAACGTCTGCAACTCTTCCGAAAAGCCTCGGGCACCCCCCTGCACGCCGACGCCCGCTCCGACGGCTTCCGTCGACACGCTGATGCCAGAGAACACAGGCACGCCCGTCTTGAGGTGCAATCAGAAGCCCAGCCCGCCAACCCATAGCACCACCACCACCACCACCACCACCATCCCGCCTTACTCGACCGAGTCGGACGACTGCAGCACCCGGACCGTGTGCATCGATTATATCAATGATTGTGGCATGTGGTACGGAGGCTGCGTCCCCGACTGCAAGCCGTGGCCCACGTTTACGGCACCGCCATGCCCGTCAACCTCATCGAGCACGGTCGAGACGTTGTGGCCGCTCAGCTCGTATATTTGATCCTAGATAGTCTGATATACAAGTGAAGATAACTCTACTTACTATAGCCTAATGCAAGCATGTGCGGAGTAAACTGAACCCATTGTAGTGCTTTGAGAGATTACTGTAAAGTTCTTCGATGGTGATGATTAGTCATACCGGCCATGGACAAAAATAAAGGAAGCCGTCCCAAGGCTCGACCGAGATAACACACGATCCATCCTTCAGGTCCCAGTTGTATGCTGCCATATTTAAACATGAAATGACCGACTTTGGTCTCACCGAACTTGGCGCTCATAGTCCCGTCCAGTGTGCACTCTCCCTCTCCCCCCCTCTCTCTTCATGCTGACAACGAGGATTGAAGCCCTCTCAAAATCTTCGATGCGGCCAAGGCGCAAAACAGATATATTTGTGCCTTGGCACCCATGGTGCGCTACAGCAAGGTGGGCCTCTCTCTCTCTCCCTCTCTCTCCCTCTCTTCTCATCCGCGTACAATACAGCTGGCCTTCCGCCAAACCGTGTACGAATACGGAGTCGACCTCTGCTGGACGCCCATGACTCTGGCCAAGGAGTTCAATCGCAACCATTTCGCCCGCGATAGCGGTCCGTTGGCCTCCTCCTCCTCCTGTCCAACGGACGTCACTGACAACGCCACTGACAACGCGCGCCCCGGCTCTCGGCAGACCTCACCCTGTCCACTGCGGCCAACCAACCGCCCACCATCCTGCAGTTCGGCGCAAACGACCCCACCGAGCTCTCGCGCGCATCAAGCCTGGCCGCCCCGTTCGTGTCCGGCGTCGATCTCAACTGCGGCTGTCCGCAGAGCTGGGCGTGCGCGTCGGTGCTGGGCGCCGCGCTGATGGAGCGCCGCGAGCTGGTGCGGGACATGGTTGTCGAGACCAGGGCCCGATTGGCGAGGGACGGGTGGCATGTTGGGCCTGGCGCAAAGAAAAGCCCGACGGGCCGGAGCGTCAGTGTCAAGATCAGGGTGCACAGCGACCTCAGGCAAGTTTTTGTTTCCTTTTGACGGCGAGGCCTTTGGCGCTGAGAGCGAGAGCGAGAGCGAGCGCGCGCCATAATATAGAAAAACGGTCGACTTTATCAAGACGGTCATCGGAGACCCTCACAGCCGCAACATCGACTTCCTCACCATCCATCCCAGGTTGCGCCAGACCCCTTCGAGCGTCCCAATCTTTACAGACTCTCTGGTTACTCTTTGCGACATGTTTGGCGACCAGCTCCCCATCCTCCTCTCGGGTGATGTGTTTGCACCCGGCTCCCTCCCGCCTCGCCCGCCATCGCCTCGAGCAGTATACAGTACTGCTACTACTGCATCCCATCCGAGCGCTCGATCCGACGCTCGATCCGACGCTCGATCCGACGCCCCGTCCGACGCTCCAGTCTTCCCCCCGGGGACCAAGCTCGCCGGCGTCATGTCCGCGCGAGGCTTGCTCGCCAACCCGGCCCTCTTTGCAGGATACTCGGCATGCCCCTGGTCGGCGGTGGAGACGTTCATGGCACGAGTCGCAAAAGCGCCGCTTCCTTTGAAGCTCACCCTCCATCATCTCAGCGAAATGTGCGGCCCCGGCATGGGCACCGACAAAAGCGCCCTGCTGGACAAGCACGAAAGGGCGGCATTGCTGGAACTGGACAACATGTGCGACGTGATAGATTTCCTGGACCAAAAGATTGAAGCCAAGACGGGACAAGCGGGCGGGCTGAGGAGGCATGTGTAGACCAAGTCTGATCTGAGTCTGACCAAGACTTTATCTATCTAGACATTTTGTCAACCAGAACAATTCCTTCCCCCCAGGATATCCTGTATTCCAACCAACCTGTATAGAGAGAGAGAGAGAGAGAGATTAGGCGCCGCCTCGACTTGCGCAACAGCTCGGGAGTATATATTTTTGAATGACGGGTGTGGCGGCCATGATCCAGTGTTACAAGTTTCTTCAAATGTCTCGTGTGATGCGTTCCTACCCTAAAACGCCTTTCGCCGTCGTCGTCGCCGTCCCGATTGTTTAACGCCTTGTTGTCTGTCTGTCAGTCCGTCCGTCCGTCCCCGTTTTCATGCGAGTCGTGCTGAGAAAATACCAGATTCGAAGCACACACATACAGTCGACACGTCGCCTGATGCGACGCGACACGACACGACGCGCGCGCATGCATCAAGAGAAGCAAGGAGACACCCCAAATTGCGAGTCTGCCAAGGATAAAAGGTTCCTAACCAATGACCTCCCCTTCGTCCTCCGACAGCCGTGCCTTTTTGGATGCTCTCTCGTCGTCCGACTGTGCGTATTCCGAGTCCTTTCGCTTCTCCGACGGCGTGTGGGCCTCGCTGCCACTGTCTCGAGGTATGGCGTCAGACGCCCTTTCTATTTCGCCGTTGACTTTGGATCTGGGCGGGCTCTGGGTGGTGCCTCGGTCGAAGCTGGTGTCGATGGGAGTGTGAGCTGTTGGAGAGTCGGTGTGGCTGGCGCCGTCTTCTCTCCTCCGGGTTGTGTCGAGGTGGAATGCCGGCGACGGCAGCGCGGGGTTCTTTCGTCGGAGGGGGTTCTCAAAGTAGAAATCCGACATGATCTGGATGGCCTCGAGGCACTTGAGCTCGTCGCCGCCGACATGTTTCCACCACGGCTTGCCGTCAAAGTCGTCGATGGGCTGCTCCGTGTATAGGCTCGAGAAGCAGATGGCCGCGAGGGCGATCTCGCGCGCCGTCATGAGAAGCGGGAGGTCCGTGAGGCAGGCGTCGTTGCAGAAGGCCCACGTGGCCTGGCGCAGGGCCTTGTGGTCTCTGAGCTGGAGCTGGCCGAGGATCTCGAAAAAGACGTTGTACGGGTTCTGGATTGACACGTCAAACGTCAGGAGCTCAAGCATGAGCTCCTCGTAGGTGAGGATGTTGTCCCTCCAACGCCAGTACTCCTTGCTCTGTTCGTCAATGAGAAGCTTCATGTTCTTCTGCGCCACCTTGGCGACGGCGATGATGACTGTTTTGGTTTTGCGAGAGTTCTCCTCGACTTTGCAGGCGAGAAAAACAGCAGTTGCGGCAATGTTCTGCACGCGAACCCACACACGAGGTTAAACGACGCACACACAAATGATTAGGGACTGATATACGCACATAGTGATGGAGGCCGCCCTTCTCCTCCACCATGCTATATCTCATATAGAAGCGGTGGAAGAAAACGCCCGCCACCCAGAGCGTTATTTGCGGCAGTTCGAGCAGGACGCCAACCTGGTAGATGAAGTTGATGCCCTTGGCTTTGCGCAGGCGCTGCTCCTGGAGCGACAGGCCGTCAATGATGCTGGGCGAGCTGTTCACTTCGTCTCTTGAGAATAACCAAGGGTCGCTGAGCGGTGGCGCGGGGCGCAGCGAGCGAGGCTGGGACTGTGACCGCGATGGCGAGGCGCTGCTGCCTGCGTGGTGCAGATTTGACCGCGGCGGCGGCGATGTTCGCGACGTGCTGCTGACAGGAGGTGTCGGGACGGGCGGAGGGACTTCCCAGGGACGTCGTCTGGGGGATCGAGAGCGCGAGGCAGAGCCTGGTGGCTGGTAGCCATCTCGGGGCGGGGGCTGATAGGTCTCGCGGGCCTGAGTAGGCCGGTATCGGTCGATGCTGGCCATGGTTTGGGACAACGATGGGATGGATGTGGTGAGTGGTTCGCGCGTCGTGGATTTTTCCTCTTTTTTAAAATTCTATTTTCTCTTCTTCTTCTTCTGTTTTCAGCGTCGGTTGATGCCGGCAGAGATCAAGATGCGAACGAGTATGGACATTGGAAATATCAGCCGAGAGATGTGGAGGCTTGGATATCGCCGGTTGCAGATGCGCGTCGAGAAAAGACCTCGGGTCGGGTTGTTGTTGGCACAAGGGAGGCTTGCATGGCCGAAGCAAGTGACGCCTTTTGCCTTTTGTCGAGGTCATGATATGACTAATAAGACGGCACGTCAATTTCTCACTGCCCAAAAACTGATTCGGACCGTGGGTATGTATCGCAATCTGCACATCCCAAGACAGTCATCTTACTTTTTTACATCTATCACTTTATACGTCTCCACCAGTACAGGCGTGAATTAAATGGTATTATTGGAGTGGAAAAGCCCTCACAGGGCCTCTCCATCGTCCCGTCCCCACAGCTTGAGCGTGCGATCCAAACCGCCGCTGATGATCCACCTCCCGTCCCTGCTGACATCGCAGCACGTCACAGCGCCAGTGTGTCCGCTCAGGGTTTGCGCCAGCGTCCAGTCGTCGGCAGAGAATATCTTGATTTGGCGGTCAAGCCCGCTCGTGACGAAAAAAGTGCCCGCCTTCTTGGGCACCTGGGCGCCCTTTTCATCCCTGCCCGGCGGGGTCCCGAGAACAGGGTCGTCGAGCCCCTTGAACCAGCGCAGATCCGAGACGGCGCTGGTGTGGGCACCGATGTTGCCTGTCCGCTGGACCTTGCGCACGTCCCAGCACTTGACCCAGCCGTCGGCCGAGCCCGAGAGGACACGGTGCCCGTCAGACCCCCAGTCGAGCCCGTGGATGCTCCTGATGTGTTCGTCCAGTATCATGACGGTCCGGCCAGACCTCAGGTCCCATATGCGGCCGACGCTGTCGAGTCCGGCACTTGCGAGGAGGGAGCCATCCGTGTTGAAGCTGACGGCGTAGACCCCGCGTGAGTGGCCTTCCTGCAGGAGCAGCTCCGTCGTGGTCTCGACATCCCAGAGACGCCACGACGTGTCCTCGGATGCTGACGCGAGGTGGCGGCCCATGGGGTGGAACTCGATCCTGCACACGCGCTGTGTGTGCCCGGAGAGACTGGCGAGTGGTGTGTCCTGGCTGAGCGACCAGAGATGGATCTGGCCCTCGGCGCCGCTCGAGGCAAGGTTGAGAGAATCGGCCGAGACGTTTCCGAGCGTCGACCCCGGCAGCCAGGATATCCCGCCAATGTTGCTGGTGTGGCCCCGCAGGTTCCGGCTCACATTGAGCGTCGGAATGTCGACCAGCTTCAGGGAGCCTCCCCAGTTCCCCACGGCCGCCAACTGCCCGTGCGGCGACAGCCTCGCCATGCTGATGTTCCTCTCCCCGACCGTCTGGCTTCCTTGGAGCTCAAACGCCTGGAGCCTTTCCTTGATCTGCTTCCTGAACTTGACGTGCGTCCTCAGCGGTATGGACGCCTCCTCCTTCTGGAAGGCTATCCGCTGTTTCGCCCGGGGCAGCGAGAACCTGGCCAGGTCCAGCCGCGCCTCGAGGAGCTTGGGACCGCCTCTCGAGTAGAACTCTTCGTCTTGGTCGTCGTCCTGGTCGTCGTCGTCAGGCGCGTCGCCCATGTCGATGTCGGCGGAGCCGCCGCCGCCATCCTGGCCCTTTTGAAGTTCAACCGTCGTCAGCAGCTCGCGCAGGCGGTCACGGCGCTCGGCAGGGCCCTCTCCGAATAGCGTGACGGGCTCGCCGAGTTCGCGCAGCCTCGCACGGACGCGGTTGTCGTCGGTCGGGACGGCGATGGAGGCGGCAACACGCTTGCGATTCAGCTGCGACAGGATAGCCGATGCCTTTTCGGGCGCGATGCCGGTGGTGGTGGTGGGGAGGACGTAGTCATGGTCATCCGGGACATCTTCGAGTGCAATCGTTCGGGGCTCGTCCTCGTCCTGGACGAAGGCCTGACGTGACGCATGTATCATCTTAGGCCGCCAGGACGCCTCTGGTAGTGGTATCTGGTCGGCTGGCCGATGTGGTCTTGTCACGGACGCGTTTCGTCGGCACACAGATGGTGAAGAGTCTGTCTGTTATTTTAGCATACAAAGGTTCGGCTTCTCACATGTCCCTCAGCCTCAGCCTCAGCCTCAGCCTCATTGTCAACTTTGCATCGCCACAGCCACAGCGACCAGTTATCGAGGCCTTGTTCTAGCGCTTAACTTCTTGAAATTAGAACTACTTATTAGTGGACCCTGAATCATCTTTTCTTATATATAGTGAGTGCTTTTTTAAAAAAGGAGGGGTGCACCGAGGCGACAGGTGACAGGTGAAGGCACCCCGGCAAGCTTCGGGTGCTGACATTTCTCGCCTCTCATTGGCCCCTGTTAAGCCGGGACCCGCTTTATTTTTCTGGCTTGGTTTGCCTCAGCTTCAAGACACAAGAACCACACAAAACCCCTTGCCTCGTGAAGATTTTGCCATCGTACCCTCCTCCTCTTTCACCTACCTCACAGGAACCGTCTCGACAAATTCTGCCCAGCCAACAAACATCCCTTTACCCTGCGCCAAACTTATACTCACGCCAGCAACCCGCAAATGCATCCAAAATTCGACCGCATCCCTACTTCCCTCTTCAAGTGCCAGATGCGCGCACCGCCAACCAGCCTGACCATCCTCGGCCAATTCCCATTCCAGCCCTCTGCAGACACAGTCCGGCGTCGAGGCGACTTTCCATAATCACGGCGACGACGCCATAGTGGAAAGCCGCCTGGGTACCTGAGCGGCCACCATTTTAGACACATTTCTCCCGTCCCAGCCGCACCCCCCTTCCCAAAAGACAAGGCGACATGATGGCGCCGGCTACTCCTGCGCTTACCACTGTCCGCGGGTTCCAGACACCCGTGACGACATACTCGCTCGACGACGACAGCTTCGAGAACGGCTCCATTCACGGCGCCAACAACGCGCGCCCGAATCCGACGACGACGACGACGACGGCAGGCACACCGGCGGCTCGTCGTGGCCGACTGCTTGTGGATGATGTTGTGAGCGCCAACTGCAGCCCTACTCTCAGACCTCATCCATCCCCAGCCGTCTCGGGCATCGCGAAGCTGCGCTTGCAGATGGATCCTTTAAGCCTCGATGCCGCTTCCCGATCGAGCTCGTTGACACGCAGCGACAGTCGCACCAACCTGAACGGGGCGGCCGCGCATCGGCTCCTGCGGACCGACAGCCGCGACGGGACGTCGAGCGAGATTGGCTCTGACGAGGGGTCTACCAGCTACGAGATCGACCTCCGGACCGGGTTCGTGGACGAGAGCGTCCGCGACAGGAGCAACAACAACAACAACAACAACAATAACATCAACAACAACAGCAACAGCAGCAACACGTACGGCTACGTTGAGGGTGGTTTGGCTCCGAACCGCAAGATGACGGCGGAGGACTTTGAGCCCCTCCGGTGCCTGGGAAAAGGCACGTACGGCACCGTCGTGCTGGTCAAGCAACGCGCCACGGGCCGGCTCTTTGCGCAGAAGCAGTTCAAGAAGGCGTCGCTTGTCGTTCACAAGAAACTCGTCGAGCAGACAAAGACGGAGCGGCAGATCCTCGAGTCGGTCAACCGGCATCCGTTTGTTGTCAAGCTCTACTACGCCTTTCAGGATCACGAGAAGCTCTACCTGATTCTGGAGTACGGCCAGGGCGGCGAGCTGTTCACCCACCTGAGCACCGAGAGGATGTTTTCCGAGCCGGTCGCCGCATTCTACATGGCCGAGATGATCCTTGCCATCTCGCACCTCCACCAGACGCTGGGGGTCGTCTACCGGGACCTGAAGCCCGAGAACTGTCTCCTCGACGCCGAGGGCCACCTCCTGCTGACCGACTTTGGCCTGTCCAAGGTATCGGCCGAGCCCTCGGACACGTGCAACTCGATGCTCGGTACGGTCGAGTACATGGCTCCCGAGGTGATCCAGGGCAAGAGGTACAACAAGGCCGTTGACTGGTGGTCGTTTGGTGCGCTGTCGTACGACCTCATGACGGGAACCCCGCCGTTCAGGGGGCAGAACCATGCCAAGATCCAGGAGAACATTGTGAAGCAGAAGCTCGTCCTGCCGTACTTTCTCGGCCCGGACGTCAAGGACCTGCTGAGCCGGCTCCTGCGCAAGGACCCGGCCAAGCGGCTCGGCTCCAACATGCCCAAGGACCTTCAGATCTTGAAGGGGCATCGCGTGTTCCGAAAGATTGACTGGAAGAAGCTCGAGGCCCGCGAGCTGGAGCCGCCGATCCAGCCCATCATCACGGACCCGGAACTGGCCGAGAACTTTGCCCCCGAGTTTACCAATCTCTCAATGAGCCCGGTTCTTGGCAGCAGCGGCCACGATCCGTGGAGCGCCACGTCGCCCAAGGAGGACGTCTTTGGCGGTTTCAGCTTCGTGGCCCCGTCGAGCCTGCTTGAGAGGGACGGTTTTGGATTCGGCATGGCCACGTCGTGACCGTGGACTGTATTCCTATTATGGGCGAGGGGTTTAGACGTGGGAGCGATCGTTTTACGTGTCAGGGGACTGACTGTATTATGGATATGGATGCATCGTCATCCTTGTGTCGTGGATAGAGGTATAGATGGGAGGGAAACAACGGCGGTATAGGTATAGGGAGGGAGGGAAGAATGCTGTGGTCAGGTCATACTTTGTCCTGGATGTTTGACACAGCCAAGGAGGGAGTTGATGAGGCGATGGGGATGGGGCTTGGACATGAATTATCGAGGGAGCCTGGAGAGTCAAATGTCTCTTGTCACGTCACATCACGACCCAGATAGTGTAATGAAAAGATTTACGACCTTGTCTCGAGCATTGGTTAAGGGTAAATCTTCATGTATCAATCGAGATCGGAGAACGGAACAGAGAACCAATTTCGGAGTGACGACGCCACGGTTGCAACCGAACCGCAGGATGCATTTTTCTTCGAGAGCTAAAAAAGTGGAAAAAAATTAAAAGAAAAGCAAGGCAAATTAGCTCCACGGCGAAGCTGCTCAGATGGGAACGTGTGATCCGGAGGTGGGAAGGGGGCTCCACCAATAAAACAATAAAACAACCCTTGGAGAGGTTCTTGAAATCTCGTTATGCTGCTCCCATTGTCTCACTCAGCCTGAGTGTAACAAACTCTCATTCTCATGCCCTCTCATGTAGGCACGTATCCGTCCAGTTACTTGGTAACCTTATATAGCCTTGCAAGCACAAAGCACAAGGACCAGCAAGGGCCCAGAGGGCAGCAAGGACCAATGAGTGGAGGGGAGGGCCATCGTGGGCCAAAACCTGGTTCCTGCATGAAAGTACAGAAAGTACAGAAAGTTGGGTGGGTACCTACCTACCTACCTACCTACACACATACCTACCTTGATATTAGCCCACGAATTAAACAGGATAACATGATGAATCCAGGAGCAAACAGAGCAGAAACACAGACAAGGTTCGGCCTCCCTGTGGTCTCATCAAAACTGTTGGATTCCAGTGGTTGCTGCTATTGCCGCCCCAGGCACAGCCATCGGCTCTGGCTCCCCAACTTCGTCCTCGAAAATATAGACTAGCGCCTATCTCTGCTTGGTCTACTTGGTCTACTGGTCTTACTGGTTCTACTAGGCCTTGCTGGGTACACAGGCACAGGTAGAAGAGAGGCAGGCAGTCCAGGTACCTACACCTTCCTTGGCCGCGGCATTTTGCCTACCACCTTGGCCAGCCACCTTGCTTGCTTTAATACATTTATTATTACACTACTTTGTCCTTGTCCTTGTTCCTGATCCTGTTTCTGTTCTTGCTCTTGTCTTCTTGTTCCTGTTCCTGGTCCTGTTCTTCTCGTGGCCAACTACGAGAACGAGAAAACATTTCGCGAGCAAGGAGCAATCAAGGGAAGAAAGAAACCACTCACACTCACCCTGTCGTCGTCGCCCGACCAACTATCCGTATGCTGAACCGCCTCCACGACCGAGACAACGCCCTTGCTGCTTCGCCGACTGGTCAACGCGAAAGGGGGGGGGAGAGAGAGGCAAACGGCCAAAAAAGAAAAAAGAGAGAGCCAGAGAGAGAGAGACCAGAAAAATATATCCATAACAAGATATACCACCACCAACCGAGACTTGCGCCCGATCACTTGGTCGCACACCGAGTCTTGCTTTACTTGTTAGTTGCGAGGCATTGGCATTGGCATTGGCTTTGGCTTTGGCGTTCGATCCATCATCTCGTCCCCAAACACAACAACAGTCACGTCACAAGCTGGCCAGCCAGCCGGCTTGTCGACTGGCAACATCGAAGAACGAGGAGTCAGTCAGTCAGTTCAGTCGGCCAATACCGCGCCCGCCAATCCCACAACTCCTCGACGACGTCAGCGCCAGCTTCCGCACGCCTCATCTCTCCCAAGTGCGGAGCTGTGCTGTACCGTACCGTATAGCCGTGCGCCTTCATTCGGTCTCGATTCACAATGGGGTCCACTCAGTTTGGGAACTTTCATGTACGTGTTGTCTTGGTCGCGCGCGCCGCAGAAACCACCCACCTACCACCTTGGTTGGCGACTTTTGCCTGCGCGTGGCGCTTTCGCGTTTCTGACATGGCCGGGCTGCTGCTTTACAGGACTTTTGTCGCGACTCGACCCTGCCGGTATGCAACGTACGTACACTACTATTTATAAGAATAAGCAACCGGCACGAGCTAGCGTGCCCGTCGTTCAAGATCCGATTGACTTTTGTACTGACTAACTGACCTTGGGCCCCCCCTCGTACTAGCTCCTGACAAACTTTCATAACCAAACGGGCAATTGGAGCACGGATGCCGGCGCCTGCTCCCTGACGGGCGGGTCCGGTCTGGACGGCAAGGTCGGGAACCTGGGCTCGATTCTCACAGCCTTCTTCGCCATAATAATCGCGGCCGGCCTGCTGTGGCTGTCGGAGAGAAAAAAGGCCGCTGTCGGAAGAAGGTGGGTCGGCATGGAAACTCGCTCGCCTGGCCAGACGGCAGACCCCAAGTGCTAACGGCGCGACCGCAGAGAGATGCAGCTCTTCCTCGTCGGATACATCATCATGTCGATATGTGAGATATTCTCTGTCGGAGAATTTCCACTCAACGGTACAGTACGGGTAGTAAGTCGCACCAGCCTCGCTTGTCGCACCACGGCCGGAACATGAATCAGTCGACTGACCCAGGGGCCCCCCAGGCTTTCTCCGCGATCCACATTGGCTTGATCACCGCGACAACGTGGGTGCTGTTGCTCAACGCCGTCGTCGGATACCAGCTCATCGACGACGGCACCTTGATGTCGATTGGGCTTGTGGTCATCTCGGCCGCCGTCTTCTTCATTGGCGTCGGCTACATCTGCCTCGACACGGGCCTTCACTGGACAGGCTACTGGGACTCGAGCTACGGCGGCGAGAACCGCCACATTGCGCTCTACGTGCTCTACCAGCTCGTGCCGCTCATCTTTATCGTCGTCTTCTACGTGCTCGAGACCATTCTTGTCCTCCGGGTCCTCAACGAGAAACGGCCCATGGCCTGGCTCACGCTTGCGGCCTTCTTTTTTGCTCTGGGACAGGTCCTGAACTACGCCGTGAGCAGCCACATTTGCAAGGGGAGCGGTGGCAGGCTTGATGGCGCCTTCTTTGAGACCTTGTGCACCGCGGTTGCTGTCGGCTTCATCTGGTATTTCTGGTCCAGCATCACCGAAGACGATTGGCCGGCTCCGGGAGCATACCCATGACAAAGCAAGATCTTTTGTTGGTCGGCAGGCAGGGAGCCGACGTGGGGAGCAGATTGGGGGGAGAGGGCAACGGACAGGAAGGGCTTACACGCCAAGAGGCGATCTGAGTATGAGAATCTCGGTGCGGGATCATGTGCTGATGGGGTGGTCGGCTCTGGGTTTTTGGCGTCTTTTTCTTTTGTATAGTGATTTAGACATGACTATTCGCAGTATACCCCTGATGGAGGAGGTTCACGGGAAAGGCCACACAGAGAAGGAACATAATACAGGGAAATCTCCCTTTTTAATAAAGAGACAACGTCTTTACTTTTTGCCTTTTTGTGTCCGTCTGTCAGCCCAAGTTGTGACTGGCCTGTGATTGGCTGAGACCGCAAGGCTACCACAGTGGCTATTGAATTGTCAGCCTTGCGGGACCCTCCACCTTTCCCTTCCCCATCAGCCTCAATTTTTTATATCTACATACCGTCGTCAAACAACTTGGCAAACAAACACAGCCCAAGCCGGCGCAGGCGCAGTCGCGATCACAGCCGCCATGGCCGATTCAGACGAGGACTACATTGAAGAAGAAGACTCGGACGACGAGTTCAAGGTCGCCTCGAGTTACGGCACGCGCTCCGGCAAGCAGCAGCCAAAGGCGTCGGCCCTCTCGGTCGTGTCGGCCCCGTCCACGTCCAGACGCAAAAGCGGCAAGAAGCACGGCGGCGGCGGCGGCGGCATCGGAGGCGGCGACGTCGGCGGAGGCCACTCGCGCGCCGCATGGGAGGACGTCAAGCGCAGCTGGGAGACGGTCGTCGAGGGCGCCGACGGCAGCCTCGCGGCGGCCGAGTGGCAGCTCGAGGCCGACAAGAGACGCCGCCTGCTGCGCGACACGACGCCCATCCAGCGCGGCATCATCCGCCACCTCGTCCTCGTGCTCGACATGTCCTTCGCCATGGCCGACAAGGACATGCTCCCGCACCGGCACAACCGCACCACCGCCCTCGCCGTCGAGTTTGTGCGCGAGTACTTTGACCAGAACCCCATCTCGCAGCTCGGCATCGTCGGCATGCGCGACGGCGTCGCCGTGCGCGTCAGCGACGTGGGCGGGAACCCCGAGGAGCACATTGCCAAGCTGAGGCTGTGGCAGAAGGAGGAGCCGCGGGGGAACCCGAGCCTGCAGAATGCGCTTGAGATGTGCAGGGCTGTTTTGTTGTATGGACTGCGCTCTCCCTCCTTAGTAAATCTTTTCCTCCTCCTTACTAACTTTTCTTCCCCCCAGCCATACCCCTTCATACGGCACCCGCGAGGTCCTCATCGTATACGGCGCCCTCCTCTCGTCAGACCCAGGCAACATCCACAGCACGCTCGAGAGCTTGATCTCGGACCGAATCCGAGTCTCGGTCATCGGGCTGTCCGCCCACCTGGCCATCTGCGCCGAGCTCTGCACCAGAACAAACGGCGGCGACGCGTCGACGTACCGTGTCGCCCTGGACGAGGTGCACCTCCGCGAGCTCCTCTTTGCCGCCACGACGCCCCCCGTCACCCGCGACGCCGAGCACAGCGTGCCGAGCATGCTCATGATGGGCTTCCCCTCGCGCGCCCTCGCGTCCGGAGGCGCCCCCACCTTTTGCGCCTGCCACAACACAACCTGCAGAGAGGGATACCCGTGCACCAGGTGCGGCGCAAAGGTGTGCAAGCTGCCCGCCGTCTGCCCGGCCTGCGACCTGACCCTCATCCTGTCCACGCACCTGGCCCGCTCGTTCCACCACCTCTTCCCGCTGCTCAACTGGGCCGAGGTTTCCTGGGCACAGGCCACAGCCTCCAAGGCCTGCTTCTCCTGCCATGCGCCGTTCCCGGACGCGCACAAGCACATGCACAAGCACAAGCACAAGCACAAGCAGCAGGAACTGGAACTGCAACAGGAACACGCTGGCACTGGCACTGGCACTGGCACGGTCACGGTCTCGGCCTCGGCCTCGGTCACAGTCACGGTCACGGGCGACAGCCGCAAGGACGTCAAGGGCATCAGCGAGAGCTCCCGATACGCCTGCGTTGTCTGCAGGAACCACTACTGCATAGACTGTGACGTGTACGCTCACGAGGTTCTCCATAACTGCCCGGGCTGCCAAAACAAACTGGGCCAGGATGCCGTCGACGATGGCACCGCCGCCGTTCTCAACGGCTACGACAAGATGCTGGTGGACTAGGTGGAAGCTGCCTGTCAAGTCGAATACTCGGTCATATCATCATCATACATTATATCATACATGCATGGCATCTCGGCCGGGGCAAACGCCGAGACGAGGCGTTTTACTGGGATTGGATTGTGGGCGTGTGCATGCTCGTTTACCCGTCGAGCTTTATTCATGATCTTCATTATAAATCACCAGTATCAATTAACTGAACACGTGCAGATGCCTTTATATTATTTATACACGTCACAGATTGCCCCGCTCGCCCTGCTCCCGCTCGATAGCCTCGAATAGACTCCTAAAGTTGCCAGCGCCGAACCCGTCAAACGAGTTGCGCTGGATGATCTCGATAAAGACGGTCGGCCGGTCCATCAGCGGCTTGGTGAAGAGCTGCAGCAGATAGCCCTGCTCGTCATAGTCAATAAGGATGTTGAGCCTCTCGATGGTGTCCATGTCCTCCTTGAGCTTCCAGCTGCGCTTCTCCGTCCTCAGCCGCGACCGCATGGTCTCGTAGTACGTCGGCGGCACCGCGATGAACTCGACCCCCCGCGCCCGCAGCGCCGCCACCGCCGCCAAAATGTCCTCCGTGAGCAGGGCAATGTGCTGGACGCCCGCGCCCGAGTTGAAAATGACGTACTCCTCGATCTGGGACCGCTTCTTGCCCACGGCCGGCTCGTTGATGGGCATCTTGACGACGTTGTTGGGGCTCGACATGACGATGCTGTTGAGCGCGCTGAACTCTGTGCAGATCTGGGAGTCGTCGACCGACCAGAACCGGTGGAACGACAGGCACTCCTCGTAAAACGCGCAGGCGGCCACCATCTCGTTCCACGACTGGTTGCCCACGCAGTGGTCGATGCGCAGGAGCGGGACCGCCGCCGCCACGCCGTCGTCTGGCAGCTTGGCGCCAACGGAGCGGAAGCCAGGCAGAAAGGCCCCCGTGTAGCCGCCCCGCGAGATCAACGTGTGTGTGGTGTCGCCGTATGTTTGGATGACGGCCGTGGTGACGAACTTGTCGCTGTCGTCGTCGTCGTCGTAGAGTTTTCGTGGCGGCTGGACCGGCACGGCGCCCCGCTCGACGGCATGCGTGTAGACGCCCTCGACGTCGTTGACCTCAAAGGCAACGTCCTTGACCGCATCGCCGTGCTTCTCCAGGTGCATGTGCATCTCGTGGAGGAGCTTGAAATCCTGCGCCGAGATGGCCTCGTCTTGCGGGAGGTGCGACGCCGACCGCAACGGCGATGTAAACACAAAGCGTACGTCTGCGGTGCCCACGACATATGACGCAAAGAACCGGCTGCCTGTCTCGAGACCGCGATACGCAAGGACCTTGAAGCCGAAGAGCGTCGTATAGTACCATGCTGCTTGTTTGGCGTTGCCTACCCACCAGGTGACATGGTCGTAGCCGCCAAAGTTGTCTGCGTGGGGGTCTGGGGTCGTGATGGATGAAGGAGGCGACGGTGACGATGGCGACGATGACAGCGTGGAATCCGAGTCCATGGCGTTGGGAGAATTATCGCACCAGATCAGCAAACTTGCGGTAAAGGGATTGATCGCATTGTTGTTCGGGAGGAGGAAAGACACGCCACGTTTTATATGCCTTTGAATGGCACCATCATAAACCCGAGGATAGCCTCCAAGAGCCGGAAACTGCCGCCACACGCTGCATACCTCCTCGGCATAGCCCGTTGCCGGATTGGAGCTTCGTCTTTGTCCCGTAGGTCCTTGGGGAAAACCGGGGGCTGGCATGGTTGATAACGAGTCAGCCGACGCAAGCCGGCGCCAACCGAATCGCCCGTCATCTGCCGGGTGCTTTGGCTTGCCTTGCCGCTGGAGATAACAGAAATGGGTTTCCGCCACACCCATAGATAGCACAAAGTGGAAGCTTGGCTTGGCCCGATGGGAAATCCATTCAACATTTTATCGCTTATTCTTCTTCACTTCTTTTGCCCAGCCAATATGACGGCCCTGCCATTGAGCGCCCACGACATCAACGTCCTCGAGAAGATCAGGGATCCCGAGTCAGACCCCCTGAAAAGAGTCCAGATCGACACCAGCACCAACACCCCACCGGACCCTCACGTGTCGGACCCTGCCGTCTATCAGCATCTTGTCGCCGAGGAACTCCAGATCGTCAAGTCCCTCCAGGAAGCCGAGATTGCTCTCCATGGGCTTGGGCTTGGGCCGTCCAGTATGAGCTGCGATCCCAAACAAAGATACCAGGAAGCCGTATCTCGGCTCGGCCATCTCATCCTGGCGCACCCCCGATATGCCAGCCTGAGGAACAACCGTGTCCAGGCCCTGAGACGGCTGTATGGCGACAGCATGCTCGTTGATGCTGCCCCACCCGACACGCACGCCCTTATCCGTGCCCCTTCGCGGGAGGAGAGGTGCCAATGCGCCTCGATGGCTCTGACTGATCTCGATACCTGCATTGAACTCCTCGCACCGGAGACCCCCAAGACGCCAGTCTCGCAGCAGGCTGCGCGCACCCTGGCCGCCGCGTACACCCAGCGTGCTGCCATATGTCACCGCACAGGGAAGCTCATGGGAGACGGCTCCCACGCCACGATTGACGCCGATACGCCGGGTTTGGGCCATCGATCCAGCTGGACGAGTTTCGAGTTCCAGGAAGCCGCCTCGAGCGATTTTGCGTGGGGTGGACGGTACGGGAACGAGATTGCAAAGGCACTGGCCGTGGGCGCCAATCCTACGGCGAAGCTCTGTGGCGAGATTGTCAGAGGAGCAATGAAGAAAGAGTACGGCGAAGGCTATGCCGGGTGAGACGGCCCGGTCCCAGTACTGGCACCGGGCCCTCCTCCTCTGGGGGAGGATGGCTGCGGTTTCAATGCGAACTGGACACGTCTGATGTTTCTGGTTAGATGTTCTTGTTGTGTTCGCTCCCATAGTCTCAGAGCTACGCACCGTCGTCCTGTGTCCCAAATGTCTTTTATTCCCAGGCCCTTTTCTTTCCCCTCGCGAGTAATCCGCATCGCCGCGGCTGACATGCCGATGAAGATGGCGAAGAATGGATCCGCAACTTTTGAGATGATGTATGTCGAAGCCATGGTTGCGCAAAGCTGATGAGTGAGGTTGTTGAGGTTATTGTCAAAATCAAATGCAACAAACACAAGCTGCAAAGGTGGGTGGGGTTGGAGATGAGCATCAGATGTTGGCAGCTGTGGCCGAAGCTTTCAGTATTGTCATGTGACCGCAACCCACAATCTACCGCCGCACACAAATCGAAATTTCTAATAATTCTCACAAGATACCCACAATCGAACAACCACAGCTCCCTCGCCTCCAACACAGGTCAAGATGAAGTTCCTCAAGGTTGGCCGCGTTGCCATCATCACCCGTGGCAGGTATGCTGGCAAGAAGGTAAGCATCTTGACCTCTCTCTTATGGCGTCCACAATGGCCCGTGTTTTCTGGTCGTAAAAAAAAAAAATACAGCCGCTTACGATTCCTTGCTAGGTTGTCATCATCCAACCCGTCGACAACGGCAACAAGCCCCACCCCTTCGGCCACGCCCTCGTCGCCGGCATCGAACGCTACCCACTCAAGATCACCCGCCGAATGAGCAAAACAAGGCAGGAGCGGCGGAACAAGATCAAGCCCTTCATCAAGCTCGTCAACTACAACCACCTGATGCCTACTCGCTACACCCTCGAGCTCGAGTCCCTAAAGAACTCCATTACAGGGGAAACGTTCAAGGAGGTCAGCAAGCGCGAGGACGCCAAGAAAAATGTCAAGAAGGTGCTGGAGGAGAGATATGTCAGCGGAAAGAACAAGTGGTTCTTCACCCCTCTAAGTACGTTTTTTTGGGGGGGAATATATCCGGCCCCGGGGGGCTGCCGGAGCTCCGTGCATGGTGGGATATTACTGATGCTTGATGCTAATTATACTTGACAGGATTCTAAACGGGCTGCTACGGTGGTGGTTCAGGAGTTGGGTTGGGAAACGTGTATTCAGCACTGGTCATCCGGCTCGGAAACCCGGATAAGTGCGCTCAATGAATTGCCATGCAAACAGACAATGCCGTGGCCGTTCCAGCATCAAGCCAGTCATCCTCCCTCTGTGATGTCCAAAATGCTTCTGGTCGGGTTGTGAGGCAAGGCAAGGGTCGGTAATCGATTCCAGGCAAGTGGGGTGAAACGATGTGTCTGGATTTGATATGCTCATACGATTGAATCAAGTCATTCACGTTAATCCCCAATACCTTGGAAGAAATTTCGTCGCGCTCGGGATGAAGGTATCATTTTCCATGTAAAAGGAGTCTATGTCCTTGAATTAACTTAAACTCATTGACGGGACGGTTTAGTTACAGCATGTGTAGATGCGCTTCCAGCTTGCTGTTATGACACTTCTATTGTTCATGCGCCGTCTAGAGTAACAAGCGTTTAAGAAAAGACATCATGATTCTTTCATGTGGCCCGGTTTCATCAGAACCATCCTCCAGATCTATATAGGCTTACAACCTCGACTCGGGCTCCCAGTCAAGCAGAACGAAGGGGGGGGAAGGGAAAAAAGGAGGGGGGAAGAGAGAAAAGAAGAAGAAAAAAGTGCGGTCTCCAGGCATATGGTGGGACGTTTTAAATATGTACCAGAAGGTCGAACAATAGCATAGCTATTTTGCTGACGCAATTAGAAACTTTCCATTTCCTCCGGGGGAAAACAGCAGCCAGCGCCACGGAATCTCTCCTGGTACTGAAATAATTAGATTGACCTGATTAACCCCAAGGTCTAAGCGGCAGCATCAACTTGACCCTTCATGCCGAACCGGCTGGTCACCTCGTTTGCGAGCTGGGATGGGTCGTATTCGGCGACATAGGTTGGCGCAAGGCCTCCAAAGCAAACCATCAGGAAGAAGACGGAGAAGACGATGATGCTGAGCTTGCGCACAATGGGCTTGCGAGCACCAAAGTCGGCCCACTGACGGTTGCCCTCGGCGATATAGGCCTTGAGCTTGTCGTATCCGAGCTTGAAGTACACCATGCCGCCGAGAGCGATGCTGTAGCCGAAAAACTGCAGGGGGGTGACTTGGGTGCCCCATATCATCATGGACGCCACCACAAGCATTATATCCTTCAGCACGCCGCAGAGCGTGAGCACGACGGCTGATGTCTTGCCGATCTGTTTGGTTCCGGGTTAGATGTTGGAGACTCGAGGGGGCAGAGAAGAAGCGATGCTGCTTACCAAAAAGACGACCGAGACGTTGAGCAGAAAGGCGCACATGCCGTTCAGGAAAAAGGTAAAGAGGCCAACGTTGTAGACGTCGTCCATCGAGACCTTGGGGTACTCCCAGACGAGGGCCACGAAGAAGTTCATGACGGCGCAGATGGGGGCGAAGTAGTATAGCGAGACCAATGGGTCCATCTTGTACTCTGGGGCGCTGAGAACCCGCTGCACCATGGTAAGGCGAAGGGCCTCGAAAATGACGCCGCCGATCTGGTATATGACACCAATGGCGACAAACTTGATCTCACCGAGGGAGGCCAAGATGACACCGATAACGATGAAGGACACGTTGAGGAAGACCTTGAGGCTGGGCTGAGAGACGCCCAGGGCCCATCCGGACAGGAGCACGGCAACGGGGGTGGTGGCCTTTGTGGGGAAGAGAGAAAAAAAATCATTGTTAGCGTTGACATGTCCCGACTCGTCAAAGGTTGTGTGTTCCATCCCACCTTGAGCATCTGGATGAATGCGACGGAGAGGTATAGGTATGTGAGGTTGCCGCAGATCAGACTCAAGCTGAAGAAGATGCCGATGGGGACGATGGCGCGGAAGTAGACGCGACCCGTCATCTTGACCGTCTTGCGGCCATCGAGCATGTGTGTGGTACGAGCCAGGACCTGGGTCATGAGCGTCGCAAACGCCAGGTGGTAGGTTGTGAGAATGACGGGATAACCTGTTTGTCGCAACCCAACGTTAGTCGGTATCCACTACGGGCCTGGAGCATTGCGAGATTTGCTGGTGGGTTGCGGTTCTTACGGAAATTAAGCGTGTCGAGAATCCATTTGTTGAACAGGATGACTGAAGAGCTGAGACTGATCCAGGCACTGCAATGCGATCTCGGTCAGTCTTCATTCACGCACGCACGCACGCACGCCCGCACACAACCGAAGCCATTTTTTGGCCGTCGCGGGGCGACTTTGCCAGGTCCTGGGGGGAAGGTCAACCTCACACAATGTAAACCGAGGGGTGGACAGCGGGCTTGGCCGGTTGCCTGTCGGCATGTGGATTCACGATGGGAAGGGTATCCCTCGGGGCCTCGCCCGAGATTCTCGTCTTTTCTTCCGACATTTTCGGGTCAGGTGGCTGGCTGGCTGGCTGGCTGGATTGCGTAGGATTTATCGTATTTGGAGGGCTTTCGTCTTTCGTCTTGGCGGAAAGGCGTAGAGACGTTCGGCAGGGCAAAAGGCACGGGAAACGAGCGACGAGAAGATGAAGGGGAGAGAAGATGGAAGAGAAGGCGTTGCACCAGCCGTACCCAGCTCCCGGCCACTGTTCGCTCAAGTGAGAATTGGCACTGGTGGGGGAAATGCGTTGGATCTGGCCTAGCGGAAGGAGGTAAAACTTCCCTGATGGCTCGTTGTGCTGGCGGGAAAGCAAGAATGAATGGAAAAGGATATGGATCAATAGCGAGACGGGCTGCGACTTGGCGGCTTCGTCTTGGTCGTCGTCTTCAACTCGCTGCTATTTTGGATCTTGTCCTTGTGAAGGAGAAGTGGCACAGGAAGAGAAAAAAAATCAGAGATGGAAGGGTGCGTTTGTTACTTAGATAACATCACGCGAAATTTTATTTCTGTAAGCAGCAGCAGCACCCAAAACTGCCCACACCCCGGCAGCGTAGTGGATTTCAGGGGCTAGCAGCAAACGCCATAGGCTGTTTAGCTTCCACTTCCGGCGTCCACTACGGAGCGCACACCGGGGATAGGTGTGTTTTGATAACGATAAGTATCTACGATAAGTACGATATTAATCAACCTAATCTTTCTTATTTCAAAGATGCACAACATGCACATCTGAGATAGATAATTCCGGTACAGATATATACCTGCACATGTACCTACACAACAACACGTATACCACACGTTATGTATACACTATCACACGTATACACACATAATAAGCTGACCTGGTCGCAAGAGGTGAGGGAGAAGAAAACAACAGCTCAGCTCAGCGGTTGCCACCTGGCCGTGTGTGTTGGATATCTATTCTACACTGACACGTCCAGATAGACAGATTTCGCCAATGAGCAGCAGTGCGACAAAGTGCAATCATCACCAGGTGTGATGAAGCCAAGTGCCGATCGAGACGGACGACAACTCCAACTTCTGTATACGTGCCCATGTATGTACGGCTTGTCGTTGTCGTGGCCGTGGTCGTACACAATGTATCAAGCGTGCTTTATTTAGATAACCAGCGGTGGTGCATGTAATTTTCCATGCCATTTCGGCAGCAGATCACGGATCACCGTGACGGCACGGACCACCGTCATGTTGCGGCACGCCCGAATCAGCACTTTCAAACATGTTGCCTGGTGGGCCTTGTGGAGAGCATTACGCGTCCCAGGCGGCACATGTAAACGTTATCAAATTAACCTTGTTCTGCTGGTTCTGCCATGTGCTGTGCCGGCCATCGTCCACTGGACCTTGTTATCTTGAGTTATTCTTATTTGGATGGCGCTTTGTGCGGGGAATTTAGCATATAATCGTGGATCCATGGTTCGGGCGCAGGCCAGCGGAACGAATCTCATCCCGCGATGCGCCCCTTGCCGGATGACCTCATCTTGGGATACATCCAATATTTATTATATATGTGTGTGTGTATATATATACACGTACACACACACACATATATATATATATAGTGGAGTGAGATAAACAGCTGGCCATCTCAGCTGGTCAGAGAATATCAAGAAAGAGTGATCAACACTCGACTTGCAAATCACCACCTCATGCCCCGTAAAGGGGCAGTTGTTGAGTTTCGACCACACGCCATCCCTGCCGATCAGCCCCAAGATGACGCCTTCAAGAATGGCGGATATTTTGATAGATGGACGGATCGTCCTCGAACCCACCTGCTGAAATCTGTCAACGGTTGCCCCCCTGGCACAATCCGTTCCAGCAGTATTGTGGCGATTGATTATGCGAGCGGACGAGCAGCGGCTGGCTGGATGGCTGCATTGAGCTGGATGCCGATTGTGCCGACCGCCTCGCTATTTGCTTGTCCTTCCGACGGCTTCACGCTTCCTCCTTTTTCAGTTTTCGTGAGTCGTTGCACCTGCGTCTGGGCGGATTGATGAATATGTAGGTCGTCTTGGTTAGCTTATGTGCCATAATTATAATAGATAGATAGAGGGTGGCTGACGAGATTCTGGCACAGACAGATCCAGATCTCTTGGCTGTCGTCAATTCCCCTGTTTCGTATTCTGAAGATGGCTTGTTGACTTTTTCGACGTCGGGCAGGTCTTTTTTTTTTTAGTGGGTCTTTCTTTTTTGTATGCCACATATCATACCCCTCCTCCTCGCGTATCACCCCACGATACTACCCTTCCACTTTAATCCAAGAAGCTCCTCCAATGCCATGTACATGCAAGCACCAAAGGTGATTATCTGTATATTATTTATTTGACAGCCTATCGCCGCGGAAACCAAAGCAAAAAGCCTGGCCAATGCGACCCAGAGAAGTTGGTGGCACTAAAAGACACGGCACCCACCCACCAAAAGATACCACTCCACTAAAGCAACGACGGACAGCTGGCCTCCCAGTAATCTCTGAATAAGACTTGAAGCTTCTTGCCCATCCAAGTCCAACACGACACGACTACCTGCTAGCCTCTCTCCAAAGAGACGCCAAACCCCCCCAAAATAATAATAATAAATAGACAATAACCACGCAGGCCGGTCTCCGCTGCCAATTCATTCTTTGAAAGGAATCACAGCGGCATCAATCATGTCTGCCGATATGTGGGTGCTCTTTTGTCTGCCTCGGATTCTCAAGAAGCTGATGATGATTGGGACTCGTAGCAAGGTCGACGTTCTCGTCATTGGCGCTGGCCCGACCGGACTCGGAGCCGCAAAGCGGCTCAACCACATTGTGCGAACGAAACCCAGACATCTTGCTTTGCGACGCAGCAGCTGACAGACGACTCCAGAACGGACCCTCGTGGCTCATTATCGACTCCAACGAGAAGGCTGGCGGCCTTGCCTCGACCGATGTGACTCCTGAAGGCTTCGTGAGTGCTTCTTGTTGCGTCGTGTTGACAAGCTCCTATATCGTGGCATGGCGCTGTTGCTGACGGGAACAAACCGCAGCTCTACGATGTCGGCGGGCACGTCATCTTCTCCCACTACAAGTATTTTGACGACTGCATCGACGAGGCTCTGCCCAAGGAGGATGACTGGTACACGCACCAGCGCATCTCGTATGTCCGCTACAAGAGTCTTTGGGTGCCTTACCCATTCCAGAACAACATCTCGATGCTCCCCAAGGAGGATCAGGTGAGGGCCATGGACGGTCTCATCGACGCCGCTCTCGAGTGCCGTGTCGCCAACACCAAGCCCAAGGACTTTGACGAGTGGATCGTTCGCATGATGGGCGAGGGTGTGGCCGACATGTTCATGCGTCCTTACAACTACAAGGTCTGGGCGGTCCCGCCCAAGAAGGTAATGCCACCCTGACCTGACCTGACCTGACCACACAGCTCTGACCTTTGTGTGCATTGATTGCAGATGCAATGCGCCTGGCTTGGCGAGCGTGTCGCCGCTCCCGACGTCAAGACCGTCACGCGTAACGTTATCCTCAACAAGGTTGCTGGCAACTGGGGCCCCAACGCCACTTTCCGCTTCCCTGCGCGTGACGGCACAGGAGGCATCTGGACCGCCGTCGCCGACACGCTTCCAAAGGAGAAGAAGAGGTTCGGCAAGTCGAGCGAGGTCACCAAGGTCGACGCCGGAGCCAAGCTCGTCACCCTCAGTGACGGCACCGCCATCGGCTACAACAAGCTCGTCAGCACCATGGCCGTCGACCAGCTCGTCAAGCTGATGGGCGACACGGAGCTCATCACTCTTTCCAAAGGTCTCTACTACTCGTCAACGCACGTCATCGGAGTTGGCCTGCGTGGTGCCCGCCCTGATCGCATTGGTGACAAGTGCTGGGTAAGTAGATGATAGCGGCGAGCGATGGCTGAGGTTGAGGCGCTGACTGCGTAAAAAAACAGCTGTACTTCCCCGAGGATGACTGCCCGTTCTACCGCGCCACCATCTTTTCCAACTATTCCCCCCACAACCAGCCTGCCGACAACGTCAAACTTGCCACGCTCTACCTGGCCAACGGGGACAAGGCTGCCTCGGGCGAGAAGAAGGAGGGCCCATACTGGTCCATCATGCTCGAGGTATCCCAGTCCGGTATGAAGCCTGTCAACGAGGCCACGCTCCTCAAGGACTGCATTCGCGGCCTGATCAACACCGAGATGGTTATGCCGGAGGACGAGATCGTCTCCACATACCACCGCAAGTTTGACCACGGCTACCCCACCCCCAGCCTCGAAAGAGAAGGCGTACTCAAGGAGCTCCTCCCCAAGCTTCAGTCGCAGGACATCCTTTCGCGCGGCCGCTTCGGCAGCTGGCGGTACGAGGTACGTATTGTCGGCTCGGCAAAACCGGTTGCAATCTCTCTGCTCTGCTCCTCTGCTCACAGCGCTCCTGCAGGTTGGCAACCAGGACCACTCTTTTATGCTCGGCGTCGAGGCCGCCGACCACATCGTCAACGGTGCCGTCGAGCTCACACTCAACTACCCCGATTTTGTGAACTCGCGTCAAAACACCGAGAGGCGGTTGACCCAGGCTTTTAATTTCGTGTCGGCCAACAAGTCAGACGTTGCAGAGAGGCCCCGCAACTAATGGGTTTCGAATGAGAGTTAGTTAGGCAGATGCCACCTGTGCATGAAGCTCTATTATCTGTTTGAAATGAGGACAAGCTGGGAGAGAGAGAGGGAGAGATAGATGTCGGTTCTCGGTAGAGAGAGCGGATAGAAATGTTAATAATACATGTCCAGAGATCGAACTTATCACTGACGTCTCGAGATGAATAGCCAAGCCATGTACTATATGCCCTAGTAGTAATAGTAGTAATAGTAGTGGTAGTAGTTGTGGTTAGTTGTAGTTAGTGGTGGTGGCAAGCCGTACTGTGTTGGTGGTGATGGTGGGCTATATGGAGTAGTTGTATTAGTGATAATTAGTGGGTAGGAGGCCACCAGGCGTCCGTTCCGCGGTTCCGTAGGTAGGTACAAGGTACAACCCCGCCAAGGCATGTACAGTGCGTGGATCCCGTGATCCAAGATCCGGTCGTCTCTTCTTCGTCGATGCTCAGATCGAGATAACTTTGTCCTTCAACGGCAAGAAAGCCCTCACCAATCGAGTCACCTGGCTTGCTACAGCAGCGCAGCAGCAACACAGGCTTACAGCCAGACAGGGTCGACGAGCTCACGATAACTGATAACTCTGCGTGTTCTCTCTCTCTCTCTCTCAAGAAAGATAAAGCGAGGGAGGGATTACAGACAAGACAACATACAGACAAGACAAGGCCTTGCCGACGAGTTTCCTCCACCGAACCATGACACAGCCAACAGCGTCTGGATGAAGTTAACCCGGAGCTCTCGTTCATCATCGAGCCACTTCTCGTCCTCAGTGCGACCCCCGTGCGGCATTGCGAAACGATAGTGCAGGCGGAAACCATGGATGGCTCGGTAGCCATCGCGGCCGACGACCTGGTCGACCCGCCGGCACACCTGTACGAGCGCCTCCGCCAGATCTCCGGCTACACGTGGGACGAGGCGCGGTCGCCCGTGCATACCAGCTACGATGTCTGGTGAGTCTCAGTCGGAGGAGTCCCTGGTGATCGCCCATCTCACCGAATGCCAGGCATGTCGTCGGCACAAGATTCGTTACTCCTTTCTCCCCTTCCTCCGCGTCGCCATACACGTCGCCCGGCCCGGCGTCCCGACTGCAGTCCGGCCGTCCGTCACCGTCCGAACCCATGCCCCATATCGAGGCGGTCGCAGAACGCTCCGCGACATCTCCGACCGCCACCGCCGCCGAGGTGCACCTGGTCGAAGAGCCCGTGCTGGCTCGTGTGTCGTACCACGTCCTGAGGGAAGAACGAGCATTCTACATCGCAAGGAGCCTGATCTCGTCCTCGGATCTGCATTGCGAGCACATTGTCAAACCGCTCGACCTGGTCCGCCTGCCCCCGCAGCCGGGAGACCGTGGCACCATCCTCGTCGCGATATACCAGCATCCCGGCTCCAACTACCTTGACAAGGTCCTCGACATGGGCCCCGCCTTTTACTGGGCGCACAAGGACGGCGACCTGTATGAGGCGAGACGCCGCGTCGGGCGGGAACTCGAGGACATATCGCTCGAGTCCTTTCTCAATTTTGCCATTGGGGCTGCGCAGTGCCTGGAGATCCTGCACCACGGCCAGGGCATCATCCACGGCGAGATCCGAGGAGACGCCTTCCACTTTAGCGTCGAGACGAACAAGGTCAGACTGATATCCTTTGGGTCTGGGCTGCGGTCCTTTGAGCATGGCCTCACGAGCACGGGCTGGTCCACCTTGTCCAAAGAGCTCGGCGCCAAGAACAAACTCCTCTACATCAGCCCGGAGCAGACGGGCCGCCTCCCCGCGGAGCCCGACAGCCGCACCGACATCTACTCCCTCGGCGTGGTGCTCTGGACGCTGCTGGCAAAGAGACCTGTTTTCGAGGGCGAGTCGCCGCTGGACATTGTCCAGGGCGTGCTTGGCCGCCGGATCCCCATCGTTTCCAGGCTGCGCATGGACGTGCCCGACGTGCTCGGGAGGATCATCCAGAGATGCACGGCGAGAAACGTCATGGATCGGTACTATTCGGCCAGCGGCCTGAGGTACGATCTCACGAGGGTGCAGGAGTTCCTCGCCACCGGCGACAGCGTTGCGCTGCAGGAATGGCAAATCGGCTCCAAGGACGTGTCCTCGTTCTTTATGCTTCCCACCACCATGATTGGGCGCCAGCAGGAGAGAAGCGACATCGTCAAGGTCATCGACCGCGTCGCCAAGAGCCACGTGGTCCATCAGAGGACGGCCGTCAACCGGTTCTCGGACGCGTCCAGCCTGCACAACGAATGCCCCGACGGCGCCGACGCGTCTAGCGAAGGCGCCAGCTCCGCCGAGGGCGCCACCCGCCAGAGCGCCTCCTTTTCCCAGGCACCCTCCTCCGATCCTAGGCAGTCGAGGAGCAGCCTGTATCCGTCGTTGCTGTCCGACGCGCACACCGTGTCGGGCGACACGCTGTCGCAGTCGTCGTCGCACCTGACCCGAGCCACCAGAGCATGGGACAGGCACCAGTCCATGTCGGCGGAAACCAGGAGTCTTGTCGAAAGCGTGGTGGAGCGCGACTCTGGCCGGCCCGGCCTGGCCGACAGTCCCGTGTCGAGTCTGTCCCGGCAGCTGAACAATGCAAAGTTCAGAAGGCGGGGGCACTGCGAAATCGTGACGATCGAAGGAGCGGCCGGGCTCGGCAAGAGCTTCCTGATGCAGTCGGTGCTCACCGAGGCCCGGAGGCGGGGCTACTGCGCCACGGCAAAGTTCGACACCGCCAGGCGAATGGCATTCGGGCCGCTGCTTAAGCTGCTGTCGTCCTTGTTTCGCCAGGTGTGGGGGGAGAGGAACACCGAGACGCCCTTTCACCAGGCTCTCAGGCAGCACATCTACCCCATGTGGCCCACGCTCCATGTGATGCTGAGCCTGCCCGAGTTTCTCCTGGGCGCCCCGGCCGAGACCGCGGTGGGCAGGTCGCTGTCGTCGGTCGGCTGCTCCAGGAGGCAGAACTCCAGGTCGGTCCTGAAGAGGCGAGGATCGTCCCCGGGAAGCGGCTCGCCTGGGCCGTTGCCACGAACCACCAGCATATCGTCGCAGACATCGCAGGATTATCTTCGGTCTGGCTCGTCCACGAAGACGATGCGCCTCATGAACACCTTCCTCGATGTCCTGCGTCTCTTTACCACACACAAGTTTATCTGTTTCTGCCTCGACGACCTGCACTTTGCAGATGCCGAGTCGCTGGAGCTCATCAGCCAGATAATCTGTGCGAGGATGAAGATGGTGATTGTTATCACGTATCGGCCCGATGAAATGTCGCCAGAAACGGTGCAGAGCGTGATCCACCCGCCGGAATCCGAAGGTTTGCCTTTTCGTCTTTTCTTTTCGTCTTTACTGTTCTCTTCTCTTCTCTTCTCTTCTCCATCGCACACGTTTGGCCACTGTATTGATCAAATCGCTCATGCATGCAGACTTTCCCAGGGCCCCTGGGCCAACCGTCACAAGCATCGCCCTCTCGCCACTCGGCGAGCATGACATTGTGCAGTTCGTGGCCACAACTCTGAGGAGACCACCTGCCGAAGTGTCGTCGCTCGCCCTCCACATACAGGCAAAGACGGCGGGCAACCCGTTTTATATCCGGGAGATGCTGTCGGCTTGCTACCGGCGCAAGTGCATCTGGTATGACTACCGGGACAGCATCTGGCACTACGATCTCAACCGCCTGTTTGAGCAGTTCCAGGGCGAGAAAGACTATGATGTTCTGGACACAGGCTTCATAACGCGTCGCCTGAGCGAGCTCCCCCCAGCCTCGCGGGCCATCCTTGGGTGGGCCGCGCTGCTGGGCCACTCGTTCTCCTTCAGTCTGATATGCCACCTTCTCAGCGGAGAGTTCCAGTACCACGACAAGTCGTACCAGGAGTCGGAGCAGTTCCGGACCGCGTACTCGACCGAGGCGGCCGTCGCCGGCCTGCAGGCGGCCATCCAGGCATACATCCTCGTCCCCAGCGAGACCGACGACAGGTTTCGCTTTGCGCACGACCGCTACATCCATGCCGCCGAGCAGCTCGAGGGCCTGAACCCGAAGAAGATGCACTTCATCATCGCGCAGACCCTGCTCAAGCATTACGCGATGGAGCCCAAGCTGCGCGACAGCACAGCATCCCACGTCTGCGAGGCCGTCGGCATCATCAAGGAGAGGCTCAGGGTGCGCCGGCCGTTTCGAAAACTGCTGTTCGACTGCGCCCACGGCGCCGCGGAAAACGGCGCGCGGCCCACGGCGGCCAAGTACTACACGTGCGCCGTCGCTCTGCTCCAGGACGACCCGTGGACCCTTGGCGACGAGGACGTGTCGTACGACGAGACACTCCAGCTCCACCTCCGGGCAGCCGAATGCTACCTCTTTATGAGCAACCACGAGCTGGCCCAGACCCTCCTGGACACCGTCTTTGAGCGTGCCAGGACGTCGCTCGACAAGGCGCCGGCGTTTGTGCTGCAGTCCCGGATCCTGGCCCAGAGCGGCGACGCCGAGGCGGCGCTGGCGTCGCTCAAGCAGTGTCTGGTCGGGCTCGGGGTCAAGTTTGACGACGATCCGACGTGGCAGAAATGCGACGATGGGTTCGAGAGAATCTCGGCCCGGATCCAGGCCATGGACAGGACGGATTGCCTCGGCGTCCAGGCATCAGAAGACCCGGCCCTGGCGTCCATCGGGGCCGTCCTGGCCGAGACCATCAGCGCGGCCTGGTGGAGCGACGACCTGCGGTTCTACCACCTGTCGCTGGTGATGCTGGACATGCATCTCAGGTGCGGCGCGTTCCCGCAGTCCGGCATGGCATTCATGCACCTGGGCATCATCGCGCTCGCGCGGTTCAGCATGTCGCAGTTTGCGGTGGATCTCGGCAACATTGGGCTCGAGCTGCTGGGGCGGTTCAGGGACCCCTTCTCGCTGGCCCGAGGCCACCTCATCTTTCCCAGCTTCATCGGGCACGCCGCCTATCCGATAAACGAGATGGCAAACCAGTCGGAAAACGCCATCGAGATCGCGCTGACGTCCGGGGACCGCATCTCGACCATCCTGAGCGTGGGCTTCTCGGCCCAGGCGAAGCTCTTTGCCAGCGAGAACTGCGCTGACGTCGAGGCGTTTTGCCAGTACGCGTGCGAGGAGATACCAAACTGGCACCAGGACACGCGTGGGGGGACGCTCATCATAGCAACGAGGCAGGTCTGCCGCGCGCTGCAGGGCAAGACTCGGACCCGGAACACCACCGACATCATGTCGGACCAGAGCCACAACGCCATCGCGTACAAGGCGTGGCTGCGCACCCACATGCAGCACGGCAACAGGTCGATTCTCTTTTACGAGACGCTCGAGATGATACCGCTCTTGATCTACGGGCACCACGACCGCGCCATCGAGATCGGCGAGAGACGCTACCCCGAAGTCCACCTCATGTGGTCGATGAGAAACGGCCGCATGCTGATGCTGCTGTACGGGCTGGCCCTCGCCGGCAGGCTCCTCAACCAGCTGCAGGATCCCCGAGTGCAGCCGGGCGGCCTCCAGGACGAGGTGGCCGCCACCATCACCAAGATACACGAGTTCAGGCGCAAGATTGCCGAGTGGAACTCGGCCAACAACATCCACTACATGGCCTGGGCGAAACTGCTCGACGCCCAGGTGTCGGAGCTGCTGGGCAACCACGGCCTGGCGCTGCGCGCGTACGAGGAGGCGCTCGACCACGCGTCCGAGCACAGCCTGTACTTTGAGGAGGCGCTGGGCAACCTGCTGATGGCTGGCCTGTTCATCAGGAGGCCGGTCCGGAGGTCGGCGCGGGCGTGTCTTAGGGATTCCATCGGCCTGTACCGCCAGCTGGGCGCCATCGGGGTGGCCGAGTGGATCGAGGACGAGCACAGCCTGCTGCTCAACAAGCTCACGCGCCATGGCAGGACGGCCGACGTCGGGGTGCAGACCGAGTTCGCCGCCGAGACATCGTCGGTGCAGTTCCACGCGGCCGTGGACGGCGCCGACGGCGACGACATCAGCCATCACCACAACCTCCACCACCACAACAACAACAACAACATCAACAACATCAACAACATCAACATCAACAACATCAACAACAACCTTCACCACCAGGCCGACTCCAAGGGAGAGCTCATCGGCGCGTGGCGCGGCTCCATGAGCGCGCAGTCGCAGTCTGGGGCCGGCCTGCCTGCGCTCGATATGATCGACCTGCACGCGATCCTCGTCAGCTCCCAGGTGATCTCGTCGGTGCTCAAGGTGGACGAGCTCCTCAAGACCATGTGCGATGTCATCCTGCAGACGTGCGGCGGGTCCGCCACCATGGCCGCGCTCGTCGTCAGGGACGACGGCACCGAGACGTCGTCGCCCGGGTGGTCGATCGCGGCCAGCGGCGACTCGGAAAGGGGCGCCATGACGCACAACCCGTCGCTGTCGCTGGCGGGGACGTCGCTGCTGGCCGAGAACACGGTGCTGTACTGCATCCGGTTCCGCGAGCCCGTCTTCATCGCGGACCTCATCAGCGACGAGCGCTTCAGCAACGTGGCCGACGCGTGGCTGCAGCGCAACCCGCTGAGCAAGTCCATCATCGCGATCCCCATCTGCCACGGCGAGAACGCGATGCTGGGCGTGCTGTATCTCGAGGGCGAGCCCGGGTCCTTCACCGACAGGAACGTGACGGTGCTGCAGCTGCTGGTCAACCAGATCAGCATCAGCTACTCCAACGCCATCGCCATGAGCAACGCCGAAAAGGTGTCGGCCGAGAACCGCGCCATGGTGGCGGTCCAGAAGGCGGCGCTCAAAAAGGCGCGCGAGGCCGAGAGCAAGGCCAAGGACGCCGAGTCCGAGGCCAAGCGCAACGCAAAGGCGGCCGAGGAGGCCACAAAGGCAAAGTCCATCTTCCTCGCAAACGTCTCGCACGAGCTGCGCACCCCCCTCAACGGCGTCATTGGCAACTCGGAGCTGCTCAGGGACAGCAGCCTGAACAAGGACCAGAAGGAGATGGCCGACTCGATCCACGTGTCGGCAGAGCTCCTGCTCGCCGTCATCAACGACATTCTCGACTTCTCCCGCATGGAGGCCGACAAGATGACCCTGTTCCGCGACGCCTTCGACCCGCGCGAGATGGTCAACGAGGTCGTCCGCGCCGCCTCGTACAGCTACAGCCACCGCATCAAGACCCCCCACAAGAACGTGTCCATCAGCAAGGTCATCGACCTGCCGCCCCTCATCATCTTTGGCGACCCGATCCGCCTCCACCAGGTGCTCGGGAACCTCATCAGCAACAGCCTCAAGTTCACCGAGGACGGCAGCATCACCATCGGCGCCCAGGTCGAGTCCGACACAAGCGAGACCGCCACGCTCACCTTTTGGGTGCAGGACACCGGCATCGGCATCCCCCCCGAGCAGGTCGCCAAGCTGTTCCAGCCCTTTGCCCAGGCCAACACGTCCACCACGCGACGCTACGGCGGCTCCGGCCTGGGGCTGAGCATCTGCAAGTCGCTGATCGAGACCATGATGAAGGGCGAGATCCGCCTCGAGAGCAACGAGGGCCACGGCACCAAGGCCTGGTTCACCGTCACGTTCGACAAGGTCGACCCCGACACCGAGAACTCCCCCATCCCCCTGTCGTCGCACCTCGACCGCTACTCGATGCCGTCGTCGCCCTCGGACCGCCACCCGTCGCTGGCCCCCAGCCTCGATCTCACCCACGTGCCCAAGTCCCAGATCCGCATCTGCATCGCCGAGGACAACCCCATCAACCAGAAGATCGCCATACAGTACGTGCAGCGCCTCGGATACACCGGCGTCGTCGCCTACGAGAACGGGCTCAAGGCCGTCGAGGGGCTGCGCCACAAGGCCCGCGAGGGCCAGCCATATCACATCATCCTCATGGACGTCCAGATGCCCGTGCTCGACGGCTACGAGGCCACAAAGGTCATCCGCCAGGATCCGCTCGACGTCGTGCGCAAGGTGCTCATCATCGCCATGACCGCCTCGGCAATCCAGGGCGACCGCGAAAAGTGCCTGGCCGCCGGCATGAACGATTACCTGGCCAAGCCGGTCCGCGCCGAGGTGCTCAAGAAGAAACTCGACGCCTACATGAGCCCTCAGGTATGTTGGGCAGAGGCCCAGCGCGAGAACACCGAACATGGCCTGCCTGACTACTGACTTTTTCTGGGCCTCCTCAGATCCCTGAATCCGGTCCCGGTGTCGTCGACCCATCATCATTATCATTATCATTATCGTCGTCGTCATCATCAGCATCATCCGCCTCGTCGTCATCCCACACGACCACCCTCGCCGACCGCAACAACCCACACGTATCCCGTCCGCTTTCAACAACAGCAGCAGCAGCAGCAGCATCGCACCACGACCCTGCCCTCGCCACTGCCAAACACTCGACGACACCCCAGGCGGATACTCCCGTCGCAGAGAATGCAGCGCACACCAAATCATCCGATAGAGGGAGTTGTACGCCAAGCCGGACCTCTAGTGAGAACAACAACAGCAGCAGCAGCAGCAACAACAGCAACAGCAAGTCGTTGCCGGATAATCCAGAGTTGGCCGCACACCAGGCGGCGGCGGCCAGCGGCAGGCGGCAGCCCAAGAAACTGACCAAGAGCCGGGGCTCAAGCGATGCAAGCGCAGAGAGACATCGCGGGTTCAGCGACACGCTCGTGGACATGCCGCCCGCCTCTGCGGAACAGGGACCATCAGCTGCGGCCGACAAAGAGCGGTCGAAGGGGGTCCTGCTCAAGAGGATGCCGCATTGGAAGAGCATGACTCACCTTCGAGATGCTGCTTCCAAGCCTGGACAGGAAAACCAGTGATCAAATAGAGGGCGGGCAGAAGAAGGAACAGAAAGGAGGAGGACGGGAGGACGAGGGGAGAAGGACGGGAGGACGAGGGGAGAAGGACGGGAGGACGAGGGGAAAAGGACGAGGAGGACAAAGACAGCGGGAAATCAAGAGAGATGCCGGAATGGAATTATACATTTTTGCGCCGCAGGGTTTTGAAATGATGTTCTTGGTGGAATTACACGGTATTATTTTTATTTTTATTTGTCTTTCTTTTTCTCTTTCTATTTCTTTTTCAATTCCCGTCGCTTTCTCCCTCTGCCCGCCCAGTCCGGGGGATGCCATCATACTCGGGTTCTGGTCAAGTCATGGAAGCTAGATATTACTACAACCTGTACACGTATTTCTGTACACGTATCCCCCCTTTTCAGTCCTGTGTTGGCCGCCAGATGGGAATGGCATGGTTTTCGCGTGACAGGGTCAGATGGAACACGACTTTATCAGGCGGGCGCGCATCATGCAAACGGACACTCTCGGATATAAATAAGCACATGTCGTTAGAACATCACATCAAGATACATATACGTTTACTAGATACTGGGTTTAAAGGACAGGGTATCACGTCTTGCTGTGTTATTTGTTCAGGCTTAGGTACTTATCTATCCGGCTGAACAGAGATTTTAATGATAAATATATACACGTTAATTAAGGAGTCAAGTCTTGGACAGTGTTGGCCAAGCCGGTGACGATACAGATCAAGTCGAGAATAGAGTTGCTGTCTGATTTGATAGCGAGGCCGGAGCACAGAGTCAAAAATCTTCGCTTGGCTAGATCTTGGTCTCATCACGATCCATCCAAAGACAAATCAGATCGGTGGCCCTCGCCATCACTGGTACCTCGTAATGTACATCTCGCGCCTGTTGTCGGTTTTCTCATGCAAACCCATGATAATGATGGCCCGTCTGTCAGCATGAGCGCATCGAGGCATCCATCCATGTAATCCTCCAGCGGGATGCAACGGATGGAACTGCTGCCAAGTCAGACACGAGGCTTGAAACAGCAGTATGTATGGGATGGCGGGCAAGCGATAAAAGAAGAAAAGTCGGTTGTGAGCCAAACTCGTCACGAATTAATGCTCGTGGGCAGGCAGAGATAGCGCCATCAAGAAAATAACGAGGATCGCGCTCCGAGTGTGCGTCCAGGCCTGGGTTTCTTCTTTTGTTTTCTTTCCTGCTCTCTTTTGGCAGATTCCCACAACGGGCCAAGCTGTCTCGAAGCCACATGCCAAGTGTCCGTGGGCGCAGTTGTAAATGGAAATTGGCGAGTCGTGTCCTGGGAGAACCGAGTCCAAAGAGGGACGCAAAACGGCCCGTTTCTCGAGGCTGGCATCCACAGCGAGGATGAAGCTGCTTTAGCCTTGTTTCTCTCGCGCTCAGAGGTTTGCTCAGTCCTCCAACAACTAATATAACAACATCATGCATGATTGAAATGACCACAGTGTCACACACAGAGAGGGCCGCCAAGGTAAACGGCCGAGACCGCCGCCAGAACCTTTCCCGTGCTTGATACTCGCGTCCTGCCTGCCACGTCTCTATACGTTATCCGTTGACGGACATGCTGTGGAACATCTCAAGACCAGAATGAGCCCAGGGGGGGTATTGGTGTGCCATCGTGCCATCATGGGTGGCCTTCGGGATATTTCCCATGTGGTCTGGGCACATCAATTAGTGGGTGTGTCGATCTCGGGCAGGCCGAACGACTAAAAGAGCAGTTGAAATGTGCGTTGCAATGTGCATGTGCACTTTCAGACACCCACACCGCCCCGGTACAATCAGCACAGATTCAGACGAGTATTTTCGTCCAGTCCAGCCACCGGGCATGCGCATCCGAGCATCAGTACCGGTACCGGTACTTGTACCAGGGCCTTTGCTTCTTCAGAGAGAGGTCATCTCGCCGTGGTATGCGACGAGATCTCATCATGGTTACATTGGCTGAAACCGCCACTGCCCAAACGAACAAAGCGACAAGTTGTTGGATAGAACCGGAGCTCCGGTCACGGGGTCACTCACTACCACCACCCTTGCTGGGTCAGTGCTTTTCTCTTCCTTTATGCCTTTCTAAGAGACCATCGCGACCGAGGGGGCAAGGGGGTAGCAAACTCTTGCTTGTTTCAGACACACGTATCAATCTCGAGAGAGTGTGATACCCACGCGACCGCCTGCGAGCGCCAGGACTGGCCAACAATGTCCAGATATCGAACAAGCCACTGACGCGGGATATTCTCAGACTGGGAGCCTGCATCGGCTAGTTCTCGTCGACTGGCCAACGAACGAGAAACAGGTCGTCGGCAGTGGCGGCTGCCTTGGCTTGCCTGTCGATGGGCCAGCCACGCTCCTCCCTGATGGGATAGATGATGTGATGCTTGTCGTTGGCGTACCTATGCGGTCGCGCACAAGATAGGCGGTTCGTCGTCAAAAGGGGGGTCGTGGTGCTCCATCAAGAAAAGATGCTTGCCGTAGCGGCTTTCTGGTCGGGTTGAACATGGCGTTCGTCATCCGCGCCTGCTGTGCCGTGCGCCATCGTCTTTGCGATATCTGTGCAGACTGGCTTTTTCTCTGAGTCGGGTTGGTGCTGTGAAACATGACACAAACACAGACTCTGCGTTCGATAGAAGGATACAAGGATGTGCCAGCTATAAGCACGAAGTTGCTGAGGCCTTGATAAATGCGGGGGGGGCATCCCATCGCGTCCTGCGCTGCTGGGGAGAGAGTGCATGCCGTGGGCCGCCGCTCTTGGGTGGACGAACCAGCTGGCTAATGGACGGACGGGAAGAGGAGCAGGAGCACGATTGCAGGAGCAGAGGCGGCATACCGTCAAGTGCCTGGCCTCCTTTTTGAGGTTGGTCGCACACAGCAAGACCAATCCGGCTAGCCGGCCTGTTTGTGCCAGCGAGACACTTTGGCCGAGGCTAATGTCTCTTGGCTTCCCGATGGCCCTGACCCTATATCCTTTCTCGTGAGACAACGGACTGCAACTGGAACGGGCCAAGAATACCCGTGCTTTGCGGTCTGGGTAAGCTTACCACAGCCGTTCTCTCCGAGCGGGGTATTTCTCGGGAGTTTCTGTCTTTTTCTGTTCGACCTGAGCTGCCCTACCGGGACGACGTCGATGATGATGACGATGATGGTGGTGGTGACGGGAGGACAATCGCAATCGTGTGCTGTAGGCGTTACGATTGGCAAGTTGCGTCTGGTAAGTACTTGGTCTGGTAAGTATTTGGTCTGGTAAGTACTTGACTTGGCTGTTGGCTAGATAGGCGTATATAACTCGAGTGAGAAGGCACGGCCAGGGTCTTTCTGTCTGTCTGTCTGTCTGTCTGCCTTACTTGGGAAGGAAGGTGCAGTCAAGCAGGAAGGTATGACATGTGGTACGTGGCAATCGGTGTTTGGAGGGAAGGAAGCGACCATTGCTAGAATAAACCGATAACTATCTAACGACTATAAAACTTGATTCGTCACGTCAGGATAGAGTTCGAGTGATCGATCACATTACCGATCAGCTCCAGGATAACAGGAATACCCAAGCGCAAGTGAGGCGCCGTGATCGTCCCTTCGGTCCTCGGAGCTGGTCTCGGCCGACATCAACAACCAATTGCTCGTTGTTGGCTGGTGAGGCAGTTGGCAGCAAAGAATCAGAATCCGTGCACCGTCCACTTTTGTGAATAGGTACTGACTTGGCCTGTGAGTTGTGAAGGACCCAAATCATGAGCACTGTGCAAGAGCGGTTGACCAGCCGGAACCTGCCGCCGCGGAGAAGAAACCGGAAACCCGAGAGACCCACGCTGACGCGACAAAGAGGCGCCTTGACACGCGACGAGCGGGGCAAATTGGAGGGCAGAGACGCGCAGGGGGGTATCGGGCAGGGGTGCATGCAACCCCTTGCTTTTTTTTTCTTTTCTTTTTCTCCTTTTACCCCTCCTTTCTCCTCTCCTCGCCCCTCCAGCGGCGCCTACCCTTCATCCAGTCGCACGCCGCTTTTCGGACATCTACATCGATGGGTTGCGGCGGCGGCAAAGCGGCTCATGTAGGGTGGATGGAATATGGGACGGGCGGCCAATCCCCTGTCGTGCTGGACTTGGCTGCACACACAAATTTTTTTGATATCTCATGATTGAACCGAGTTGTCGAGCTTGAGTGGTATCCAAGGTTCGAAGGACGCCTCTCAGGACGCGAAATATTCTCCAAAGGCGGTCAGACAGGTGGAGATGGGTCCAAATCGACATGGACGAAGCCATCGCTGATCTCGTAGTTGGGGCCATGTGGCCCGGTGAGCTTATCGACCGGTAAAGCCGTGCTTGATTCCGGGGCTCCCGCCCACCTTCAACTTGTGTGTTGGTATGTGGATTGAAGATGCAGGGTCCTCAAAAACGGTCTGCGCCCTCCACACTTCCCGCCCCAGGTCCGACGTATTCGCCGGCGGGGCCCGCTTCGGAGTATATATGCGCCCGGCCGGTCTGCGTGATCTCGCGTATAATGAAAAAGCAGGCCGTCTTGCAACAGACCCGGCCGAGTTTGGGGGCCAGCGGCTGGCCGCCCGCGATCGATCCCTTTTCCCCGCCACAGCAAAAAAGATCAAATCGGCAGAGGCGAACCAACCAGATGCTCTATTCTGACGTTGGCCATGTTGGGATTGGAGCGACCTTTTTTTTCTTTCCTCTTTGCGTCATCACAGAACCAGTTGGTGCCAACCTTTGTAGGCCAATAATCCGTACCTGGTGTTTCTTTTCTTTCCTTGTCTCAGTACCAACTCTTCTCATGTGGTTTTTATAAAAAAAATTTTTTTTATCGTGGTGTGTGTCGAGGAGGGAGGTGGTGCCATGTCACAACTGACCACCCCGACATTGTCAGGCTCGCTCCTTCCGCCCATCGCCTCGACCCGGTTCCCATCGTCGCTCTTCCCCCGTTTTCCTCTTGCCTTGCTTCGCCGTTTTTCTATCCAATCAGCCCAAGCCATGGGCCACCAGTTGCTTCCTCCTGTAGTCCGTACTCCAGATTCCTCCTGCCTCGTCTTGGCAGTGGTTCGCTCCCCTTCTATTCGCGTCGGCCATCGGCGCTCGTGCTCGTGCTTGTGATATCGGAACCGGCCCAGACCGCGTCAACGTCCACAACCCATCCATCACAAGCCGTCCAAAGTCCTGCCTCGCCGAGCCGGACGCGGAGGCGTAGATACTGGTGCGCATCATCATTGTCCCTGTTCCGTACGTGCTGGCGTGGGAGAAATAACAATATCAGGCAGGCCCCATCCTCAACTCGGTGACCACCAGCGTCACCCACCATGCGTGCGAGAACGAACACCTTTTGGGACGCACAACCCGTCAGTTAACAATCTTGCATCACCAACACCCAACACTCGCAGATGGGTTGGCTTCGACTCTGGCCCTTCCAAATTGGTGGGTGCTGCATAACCTGTCTGTCTGTCTGTGTGGTGTGAGTGTTGTGCGTTGTGCTGCTGTTGTTGTTGTTATTGCACGAGAACGATTCTCCCTGTCCTGTCCAGTTACCGAGTACATACACGATACATGCCGCATACATCCCTGTGTATGTACACACACACCCTCAAGCCCCAGACCTTGTCGAGAGACCAGCCAGATCTATCTGCTATGTATGTATCTCTCCCCTCCCTCATCCCTCCATCAAATCCTCCGCTGAACTACATCATCGACACGCCCCCCTAGACTGGGAACAGGACACGCCCCTCCCCCCACCGGGCCGACCACCTTCATCCTACTTTTAGGGTGTGAGAGCGAGTGAGAGTGTGAGAGTGTGAGTGAGTGAGTGAGTGAGCGAGTGAGTGTATGTTATGTCTGTCTATCTATCTATCTATCTGACCATCTGTCTATCCCGCTTCGCCTTGGCAAACAATTCCTCCTACCAGAGTCATTTCATCTTCTCAGTCAGTCCCATAGCATCTTTCTTCCCCCTCCCTCTCCCCCTCCTCTCCCCCCCCCCACACGACCCGTTCCCGTCCTCGACCTCAACATCGATCATCTCTCGAGGCCGCCGTCGAGAGCAATACGAGCAAAGACAAGCGGTGATTATAGAAATGCCCAGATGAAGCCCGGCCTGCTCACCGTCGAGTTTCATCTTCTTACACCCCGCCGCCGGCTATCACCACCTCCTCTGCATTCTCCGCCTGGCCGCCCTCACCAGCTTGCTCAAGAAAAGGTCTTTCTCACCCGCCCTATTCCGATACTCGCTGCACCTGACCATCGCCAATCTGGCCTGCCTCGCCCGTCCCATCTCGCGCTATTCATCCTCCTGGTCCCCTCTGGTTGCCCCTGCATATATTTACCTTGCAAGGCCTCTCTCTCACAGCTAATACCACAGCGAGGCAAAGAGGATTCCCGATAGGCGGCATATATTCCACGTACGGGCGCCTCTCTTGTGGCGTGCGTGCGTTGCTTGTGTGCGTTGCTTGTGTGCATGCTGGCTGTGTGCGTTGTTGTTGTTGTTGTGTGTGTGTGTGTTTGTGTGTGTGTGTGTGTGTGTGTGTGTGTGTGTTATGCGTGTATCTTGTCTGTATGCGCGCGTGTGCGGCTGCCACTGTGTTTATCCGTCTGTTTTCTTGAAACACTCGTCGACTACTCTCTGCTCCGTCGTTCACTACTTACTACTACTACTACTACAACAACTACTACTACCACCGCTGCTACATACAACCTCTGGCGCTCTCTTGCCGCACACAGCAATGCTTACCTCTAAGCAGTCCTTGCCGAGCTACACATACCACAAGTCGGTTCATGACATCCCAACGCCTCCAAGCGCTCGACCTTCGCCCACTTTTGCTCACCCAGAGTCACATCACCACCACGTCCCACAGCTCGTCCCACGAAGCTACAGTCCGCACAGGGAGCAGATGTCGGCGCCTCCCCACCGTACCCTGCCGCCCCCGGGAAGCCAGGCGTACCCGTCTGGCCAACCACCACCACCACATCCACATCAGTCCGGCCCGTCACAACCGCCTCCGCCTCCGCCTCCGCCTCCGCTGCCGCCGCCGCCGCCACCACCACCACTACCACCAGCATTACCACCACCACCACCACCAGCAGCATCAGCAGCATCAGCAGCAGCGGCAGCAACAGCTCCGCTCTCAGCTCCGAGCGTCCCGATCCCGGCGCACCACCACCACCACCTTGGTCTCCTCCCCCCAGGACAGTTGCCGGCCCCGCCGTCCTGGCAGCATGAGGATTCCATGAGGTCATGGCTGGCGACCAAGCTTGAGGAGGAAAGGAGGAGGCAGGAGGAGGAAAAGAGCAGGCAGGAGATGCTGCGCCTGGACCAGAGGAAGCTCGAACTCGACATCCTGCGTACCTCGCTCGACAAGGGAGTGCCGCCACCAATGGTGCCAATAGTGTTTGCCGGCATGCACGGCTCGTCCATGCCCCAGGGCTGGTGGGAGTGGGCTCAGCAGTACATGGGCCAGCCGCCACCGCGAGCCCAGTTCCATCAGATGGGCCCAGATCCTCCCAGGCGCGATCCGGCCCCGCAGACACAGCCAAACCACCACCACCACCACCACCAGGGCCCGCCGCATCCCAGCTCCGTGCCATCAAGTGTCGGTTCGGCACTACCGCCGCCGTCGAGCGCCTACGGAGCGTTTCCGGGCTCTCCCTCGAGACAGAGACACCACAGCATATCAGGAGGACCCGGTGGCAGTCGGCAACTACCCGGCATAGGTGCCGTTTCCCAACCGCAACCGGGGCTGGGCGTGTCAATACCAACCCCGACGGCACCGGCGCACCCTCTGGGCCACGGAGCCCCCCCGGCGCAAGGCGCTCCTCCCTCCCAGCAAGAATCGCAGCAGCAGCAACAGCAGCAGCAACAGCATAGTCCCATCTTCTTTTATCACTGGACGCCACCGACGACGCAGGCAACCGGTGGTTCGGCTCAGTCTGGCCCCCCCTCCGGTTCGTCCAAAACCAAGAGAAAGCGAGATTCCCTCTAGACTAACGTGGAAATTTCATGGGTGGTCATGGCCAAGCAGTAGGAGATAATCCGAGAAAGCGCAAGGCAATGGGGCCACCTGCTGGCATGTTGCCCCCTAATGAATTACGCCCAAGATCCCCCTCGTTCGGAGGCCAGCCCACGGGCCTTGCGAATCCACCGCCAGGCCGCAGACGGAGTCACTCGAGACAACAGAGTGATGTTGCGGGATACCGGCGACCCGACGGATACGGCGAGCACCACCAAACCAACTCCCCAAACATTGCAGCGCCTGGCTTCATATCAGCGGGTTTCCGAGAGTCCAGATCGGCAGTGCTCACACCGTCGCCAGCTCTGGAGCCGTCTCCGGTCTCGACACCAGTGCCGACGGCAGCAGGAGGAGGAGGAGGAGGAGGAGGAGGAGAAAGTGCAGAAAAAGGCAGTGCTGGAGGACTCGGGGCAGGACCAGGGACGGGAGGGGGAAACTCGTCGGCATCTGCCGTACTGATGTCTCCTCGGCACAATGCACAATCAGTCATCTCGCTGCTCTCCTCGGATGATGAACAAGGCCAAGGACCCCCACACGGCCGCCATCGGGCGGAGCAGCAGCAGCAGCAGCAGCAACGTCGCCATAGCCCGTCCATGGCAAGCGAGCAAAGCATTGCAGCAGCGACTTCGTCAACCTCGGCCGAAGCCCGACCAGCTGGACCAGCACCAAAGCGCGAGAGCGACCATTAATGAATACACATTACAACTACAACAACGCCATCACAAATCACGTCCACCGACTTGACCGGGCTCCATCGCGTCGAGCCCATCGACACTCTCAATCGTGGCCGTCTCCCAACCAACTGTACGAAATGCATTTTCCTTTCCGGCTTGCCAGCCTCCGATTCTCAGGTCCGCGCAACACCCCGAGACGATGAAAACGGCCTGCAGGCGCTATTCATGTAATATCACATCATGTCATATGTATAAACGAGCGGAGTCCCCCTCCCCCCCTGCCGTGTATACACGTTACCGTTGGGGGCAAGAATACGGATTGGTCAAAAGGCGACATCACATTTTCACTGAGAGAGACAACAAGGGTGCAGACATGGTGGCGTTCTTGAGGCTTATCTATTGGACCACGGGTTTATTTGCAAAGGCACGGAGCCGGAGCTTGTGTTGTTGTCTGTCATGTCACTGGAATCCCCCTCCTTGTTATTCATGCACCCTTTCGGTGGAGGGAGGAGAATTGGCTCGGTGCGAAGCAGAAGAAGAGGCAGATGCGGCCTTTGAACGAGCATTAGTCTGGGCTGTGGGACTTGCTTGGCTTTGTGGTTGATGCAAGTGGTGGGAGTGATAAGTGACGGCGGCAGCAGCGGCATCAGCATCGGTATCAGCATCGGTATCAGCATCAGCATCACTCTGTTATTCACTCATATAATATCCTGCTTTTTCTTCACTGTTGGACGGGCGCGATGATACTTTTTTTAAATTTTTTAATTGATTGATTGGAACCCAGCCTGGCCCACAAAGGAAACGATTTGGCCGGGGAGCTCGACGACAGACTATGAAATGAGGCACGAAACGGAATATATATCGAGAATTACTCGACGTGATACAGGACGGGGCCTGACTTGGCATGCGCACAGTCAGGTACGCCCGGAGTTTGGAAGGAAACGCCAGCTATAGACGAGTGACCATATTAGATAGATAGTTATCAAGATTTGTTGCATCGAGGCGCGGTGCACTGCACCAGGACGACAACCCAACGAACGACCATGCCATGATTGGCTGTTGTCTATCGTAGATGGAGGAGTAAATGAGCCTTCTTTCCTGCTGGTTGTTTCCACGGTGACACTCGGTGACGGCTATCTGCGTGCTTCTTTCCCTTGGCCAGTCCTCTTTGAGGGCAACTTTCTAGAGGAGGAAGCGTACAATTTCGGCCACGGCAGAACGGTACATGTCGCTGGAAGCAATCAGGGGGCACGCATAAGAAAAGTAGAGGTGCTAATAATATGGCGTGGACATGGACATGGAGGGCAAGGACTGGCAAGCACGGGGCAGGGACAGGACAGGGCAGGACGGGGATGGACAGCACTGACAGGACGGACAGACAGAGAGGAGCAGAAATGCTGCTTTCGAAATACCATTATCGCTGCCGCGCGCAGTCACAGGCGTCTGAACAAGCATGTACGGAGGAAGAACAAGAAAGGATGGGGGGCGGTTGATAGGGCATCATGATTGGGCGGGACGTGTCCTATCCCAGGGCAGGTTCCGTGGTCCGAGTCGATGTTGGCGCATGGCGCAACTTGGATGCAGAAATGGGTGGCATGGCAGTTTGCTTTAGCTTGGCTAGACGCGATGCGTAAGCAGAAAAGGCAGATTGAGCTTGCAGGCTGGATGCACTGCCAGCAAGGTCAGCTCAGCTCCACATATCGAGAGGCAAGCGTGTATCCCACGATGGGGGGACGGATGGAGGAAGAAGAGGGGGTGGGGAGGAGAAGGCAGGGGAGGTGACAGGCCCGACGTTGATGTTTTTCTTCTTCCTTCAGATTGCTTCTGCTGTAGGCTGGTCCAACGCTGTACGACCGGCCAGACCCAGGCGAGGGGGTGTTTGCGAGGTCACCATGCTATCAAGTGAGGTCAAACTAGACTGCTGACTGGGTTTCGTTTTTCAGCGGGCACTAGGACGGAAGCCAAGATGAGAAAGAACTCGTATTGCGTCATGGCAACTCCCGCTCCGCCTGGCTGCTGCTCCTCCTCCTCCTCCACCACCTCACACCCCCCTCCCAGAGGGAAAGATAAGGAATGGATGGATGGATGGAGGGAGGGAGGGATGATGAAAAACCCTGGGACGGAATGGATGAGCAGGAGAGCCGAGCAGTCCGGCAGGAAACGGGTGGGAGGAAGATGATACGAGCGCCGAAGACCCATCGTTCTGTCAAATCACGATGAACGGCTGGCGGGTTTGCGTGTGAGGAACAGATGGTTGGATCGCTGGTTAGGGCGGTGTGGGGCGCATCGGCCCATCTCAGCCATCTGCCTCACTATCCCTGCGAGGCCGGGATCAGTGCCAGGCCGGATTGAGAGGGAATAAATGGCTGGCACGTCTTGTCAGCGTCGATCCCAACCGGGGTTATCAATGTGTGTTGTGTTGTTGTGGTGTGTTGCGTGCTTCTGTGGTGTAGCGCGTGGATAAGGGCCGCTAAGCCTCGTTCGGACGGGGATGGGAAGGGAAAACGAATCATGAAAGTAAGAGTTGTGTGGGTAGGACGACAGGTGGGAACGAGGATGGAGGGACGGATGCCAATGCGGCTCCACGATGAGGAAGAAGTTGAGGAACGGCCATCATGGTCTCGTCTCGTCCCAGCCAGCTGAGGACAAGTCTGGGGGAGCAAGCCGGGATGGGATTCCGGAGAGAGTCAGAGCGGGGCAAGGCATGAAAAGTAGGTAGCCGGAAATCGAGTCAGGTTTCTTTCAGCTGGCCTGTCTGTCTGTCTGTCTCGGCAATAGTATCGTGCGAGATCAGATCGGGAAAGGGGGGGGAGGAAGAGGAGATGGGTGGGGTGGGGTGAGGTGAAGTCGAGGTGGAGGGGGAGGTGGAGGGGCAGAGATGAGATGGTACCCACCGGTGCCTAAAACGGCCCTACGTGCAGGTTGGAAGGAAGTAAAAAGGCCCTTTTTTGGTGTGGAGGGAGGAGCGTTGCAGGACAGACGACTGCTCATTCTTTTCTTGTTTCTATAGATACGTGGTTGTACGGATACGGGCTTGTACATTTCAAAACGTGATGGAGGTAGCTGTGGTCACGGGACCTGATATCGATAGGGGATTCTGGGGTTCTGGACAGGTTTTGCCTCCACCGGTCCGAAATGTTTCAAAGTCTTTGGTGCGCGCAGCCAGGAATAACAAATATGCATCACGAACAGAAAGAGAACAGGGTTATTCTCCACGGCATTGCATGTACTTGCTTGCTTGCGGATACATGCCTGCCAAGTACTCGCATTTATTGACTCCTGGGATACATGTAGCCAGTGGCGGCGTGCTTGCAGATGAATGAATATCTGCTCTCCGCGTCGATACCCAAAACTTGCAAGTACAGCAGCGGGTTGTTCTCATCTCATCTCCCATCTCATCCCGGGCAATATCGGAACTGCACAGCCCTTTTGTTTACATGGCCATAACTCAATCTCATCACTCACTCACTCACTGACTCACTCACTGGCTCACTCACTCACTGACTCACTCACTGACTCACTCACTCACTCACTCACTCACTCACTCACACTCACACTCACTCATACTCACTCATACTCACACTCACTTATACTCATACTCACTCATACTCACACTCACTCATACTCACTTATAATATAATCACACTCACTTATACTCATACTCACACGCATACTCGAATTCACACTTGCATTCACATTCACATTCACGGTCCAGTCAGTCCCCTTTCCATTCAGTTTCTTCTTCCGAGCAATATCACAAGATATCTATCTATCAATCATACGTCTTATAAGAGCAAGAGGTAACGTAGATCTGCGGTTGATCCCTATTAATAGCAGCTGGTCACCTCAGCTGCCACCACCGGGGATCAACCCCGTTTCCTTCCGTCCACCAGCATTCTCACCTCACCAGCTCTGCAGATGCAAAAGATCCATAAACGAACCAAGATGCACAGGAGCATACTAAAAAAAAAAGACGAAAAATACAAAAAATACAAAAAACTAATCAAGCTGCCCCAATGTCGACACTCCCGCATATTCATTACGTTCCCTTTTCTCGAGCCATCTCCGCTAATGCTGCTGATGCTGACTGAATGAGGGTTACCCGCCACGGATGAACAGCTATGTGAGCGAGTTGGGCATATATGAACGACCAAGTACACGAACAAGTATACCAACGACACAACGGGTACACATTAACCCGCCCTCCGAGCGGAAAAGAGCCCTCATATGCATAACAATCACATCACACACCTTCCCTATACATGGTGTGGTGAGGACTACACCTACACCTTCACGACCATAACATGCCATTCATTACCTGTTTTCCTCCCCCACCTGGCATGAACGCACATTCTTACCTTACCCTCGCATCCCATGCCCGGCTTAGGCTTCTTTTCCATTCCATCCCCCTCCTCTTCCTTCCCCTCCTCTTCCTCTCCCCCCCGCATGCCTGCCGCGATTCAGCATCTGCAAATGTACCCGACACACGGCAGATACGCTCCCATCCTTGCCCTTCACAACGCGACAAGTGCAGTAGTAATATAATAACATTACTACAAGCCCTACAGATACGTCTGCACCATCGAGCACCACCAAGAGAGTCGAGCTGGGCTAGATAATTCACTTCGTCCATCTCCATCTCCCCCCTCTCAATCTTTGCTGCTTGCTTTCTTGATTGACTCTTGACTTGACGCCTCTGACCACGGCTTGACTCAACCTCAACCGCAACTGTGCCCGACATAGGAATAGGCCGAGTGCGCCTGCCCAAGGCCGTCGCCAAAGACTGAGATGGCGATATTACCATCCTCTTCTTCCATCCAGGAAAGCCATAGACCATCGAAAACACGCATGTGCGATTACAAAACTATAATAAAAGCGTAGAAAACCACAACAGTGAAAAACAAGATAGGTCAAGTCGTAAAAGGGTATCAAACGTCTCGCCAAGGCCCAACGCAAGGACGACACAGCCACGCTCAGCATCATCCCTGCAATGAGAAGGACGGGCGACGACTATGGAACAAACATAGTCCGCCAGAAGATGAGAGAAAAAGGAAGCGGAAACCATCAGCGCCAAACACTCCCGCAATGCTATGGGTCAACGAGACTGTATCCGAAAGACGGGACATGCGACGACACGTGAGAATAAGAAAGCACTAAAAAAAAAAAAAAAAAAAGAAAAAGAAAATTAAAAATAGGCCTGTCAAGTCCACCGGACGCCAGTCATTCATTCAACCCCGTTTCTTACCGCAGTGCAGCCTCCACTCTGCGCGGGTCACCTTCATCAGCAAATCCTCGTCCTTGATGGGTATCGGCAATGTCAAGGCCTTCATGGCGTTTTCAAAGTCGGAATTCAAGAGATTGTCCCGAAGAGCGTGCATGAGAGCGGTGCTGGTGGCGTGCAGAACTTCAAATCCGGGAACGGACGGCGCGTTGTTGCTGGGGTTAGCGGCTCTGGTGTGCTGAGGCTCGCCCGGTTCCGTGCCGCCGAGGAGCAAGAAGACGTCCCATACCCGGAGCTGGGCCGGGAAGGGTATCGAGAGGTTGAAGAGAGTGAGATACCATTTGGGACCATATGCTGTCGCGTGGACATCGAGTTCGGTCTGAGGACGCCGGTCAGTAATCATGTATATTTTCCCAAGCATTTGCAGATGCGACGGAGCGCTCACAATCTTCTTCGCCACGTCCTTGTCCCCTATCCATTTGGTCTCGAAATCCTTGAGCGCGAGTATGAGATTCTCGAACTCGTCACTGTAGAGCATCTCGAGACCCCGGTACATCCACATGCGAACCATCATGACGAAGCATCTTTCCTCGTCAAAATAGCATAGCAGCGTCGCCGCAAGCGACGCCATGCCCTGGACGTAGCCCGTTTCGGGAAAGTAGATGGAGATCGCATGCAGCACCCTGAACAAGAGCCGCTGGCCGCCGCGGTAACGCCGCCGGAACATGATGTGGTGGTTGATGGTGCGGGGCACGTCGAGGTCGATCTGCCCATCATCCGCCGAGCACCGATCTTGGAGCCTGTGGAAGTCCTTGATGATGTCCTGCTCCGACGCCGAGCCGGGCCGGTCCCGAGCGCTCGTGCGCATAAACGAATACCATGCGACAGCCCGCCATCGGTCAGGGATACCTTTCCAGGTCCTGTCGATGAGCTTGGGGTTCTTGGTATCAAAGTCGAATTCCATGCCCTGGCCCTCCTTCCCATGCTTGACGACCTTGGCCATCTTGCGCCACTTCTCCGTTCTTTCCCACTCCTTCTTTTTCAACGCGTCCGATATCTTCACCGCCTCGGCTTCGTGCAGGTCGCCCATGGGAGCCATACTCAGCATGTCGCCCGCGTCATCCATCCATCGGCGCTCACGGTTGTGGGGCAGCATGTTGCCGGCTTGACGGAAGGCCGACCTGGTGGACCGGCGAGATGTTGTCGACATCTCCGAGTGCTGCGTGTTGAGGGATCTGGCCGAGATTTTCCTGCTGGGAGCACGACCCATCAAGTCTCGCTTGAGGAGCACGTTGCGCCTCCTGGCTGTGAATTGGAAAGACTTGAGTTCCGTTGGCGAGCCGGAGCGCGATTCCAGCCTGCGAGGCGTGATGAAGCCGTACCTGTCGATATCTGCTCCTTGTAGGTCCTCCCAGTCCTCCATGCCCCCTGCCAGTTCGTGTTCGCGCCGCAAGGGGCTATCGCGGTGGGGAAAGGTCCCCGTCGATCGTGGTGAGCCCCAGGAGTGTGAAGTGCCATGGCGAGGCCGTCTGCTGTGACAAAAAGAAAAGGAAAAAAAAAAAAAAAAAAAAGGTCAGCACAAGTGTGGGCGGGACGTGCCGGCACCCAAGAGGGAAGGAAGGAATGCATGCATACACGTTATTGCCGTAGTTCTCTCTGGGATCCTCGGGTGTGGGCTCAAGACGATCGATAAAGGATGAAGTCCTGCAGCTGTCGGGAGTGCCGGCCTCGCCGTACTCATAGAGAGACCTCACCTTTTGGGATTCTCTCTCGGCGTTTGAAGGCATCAGTAGGACGACCGGAGGGGCCAGATGGCCGCTGGCCCCGACACGGCCGCTGAACTGGGAGGACGCAACCGACTCCCGGAAGGTTATCGCATCCGTCTTGCTGGAGGTGTCCCGGTCGTCAGGTGTGTTGCATGCCGAGGACGCGGTTACCGACAACGCATCGTTCGCCAGGTGGCTTTCGGCCTCGGCAGTCTGGGACTCGACTGGCGAGGGTGGTTGAGGTTCTCCGGGCTTCACGATGGGTAGCATCTGGAGGAGTGCTTTCTTCCCACCAAGCATTACGCTGCCTCTGTTGGAAAAAGTCAGGTTGGTGATGAATTCATCGTCAACGATTTGCTCGTTTGGGATCTGGACCGATATTGGGGAGAATTCAAGGTCGGCGGGTGTAGAGGAGGAGGCGATGGTCTGAGTCTTGGACCTGGCAGCGCGGGAAAAGAGGCGAGTTGGCGATCGAGGCGAGATGGGCGAGGTGGGCGACTGAGGCGACGTGGGCAGACTGGTGCTTGATTGAATGTTGGAGAGAGATAGGGATGCAGCCTGGGCGTGCGACGAGGTGTGCGACGAGGATGCGACGGTGGTGGCGGTTTTCCAGGTTCGAGAGGAAGGAGTTGGTGAGTTGCGCCCAGGGGTGGTGGTTGTGGTTGTGGTTGTATTGGGATTGGGCCTTGTCGCAGGGGGGCCAGAACCTTCTGACGAGTCGCTTAGGCTCATCTTCCTTATCCTGGCGAGGGGATTGGACCCTGACCGGTGGAAACTCAAGCTTTTGACTAAGCGTTTCGACGGGCTCTCGGGTGGAGTGGAGGGGTTGGAAAGGTTGTCTGCCGAGGGTGGAGACGAGGGAGGAGACGAGGGAGGAGGAGAATGCTGATTGGGAAGGTCATCTGGGCATTGGTCTTGTTGCGTCTCCCTGTTGTCGGGTTGGTGGTCGGAGTGAGGCACAGTCGTCGCAACACCTGCTCTGACAGCAGCAGCAGGAGCAGAAGCAGCAGGAGCAGCAGAAGCAGAAGCGGAAGCAGCAGGAGCAGGAGCAGCAGAAGCAGGAGCAGCAGAAGCAGGAGCAGCAGAAGCAGGAGCAGCAGAAGCAGCAGCAGCAGCAGCAGTGGCAGCAGGTAGGAAGCGGGTGCTGCTGTCCGATCGCACCACCGGTCGCACGGGACGTTTCACGACAACTGGAGCCCGAGAGACACAGTCGCGGTCCTCGGGGTTCAGGCAGTCATCGCTGCCTGTGCCGCTGGCTTCCTCCGCAATTGGACCTTTATCGTACGATGGCCGGGTGCTGCCCGTCTCCCTGAAGGCGGCCCGCCTCCTGGCGGCCGGCCACTTGTCGCTTCGGTCGCGGTCAGTGGTGATATCGGCGTCCTCGTCCTCCTCGTCCTCCTCAATTATCGTGGCCGCCGACGACGTGGTGCGCGCAAGTCCGGAGTCGCGTTTCCAGGGTTCCTCGACCGTGATTGTCCTGGCGCTGGAATCGCGCAGGGCAGGATGCTGCTCCTTTGGGGGCAGCGGAGGCGCAACGATTATGGCGGTCGAGGACAATAGTGTCAAGGGACGTGATTGGTGTTGGTGCTGGTGTACCATCGATGGCATCGATGGCACGGTCGATGATGCGACGACGGTTGGCGGCGACACAGCTGGGGAGCGCGACGGGTTCCGAGCTGGGATCGGGATAGGAGGCTTTGCCTGGACCGTCTGTTCATACGGCAGGGCGACAAGACTCGAGTCGTCACGGAACGAGCTCAGGGCCGCCGACGTCCTGTTCTTGTAACGGACGCCCGAGTATTTTGGGTGCGCCATTGAGAGCGAGGGACCACAGGAATCGGCTTTGGCGCGGCGGCAGCGTCCAAGGAGGTATATATGTGCGCGTGCTATTATTCTGTTGTCGGTTGGGGGTGCGCGACTGCTAGCGGCGCCTTGGAACGCTGGAGTCTGACGTGCGGCACGGCCGCCAATCTTGGATCGCTTGAACAGCACTCGGTCTGGTTGGGAAAAGATTCCTGCTGCAATGGCACCAAAGGGATTTTGGGAGAGTGAAGGGAGGGATTGGTGTTGAGGGGAGGTGGCGTCCACTCGTTCCACGGCTCCCATTCGTCTTGGCTTATTGTGGACCGGCCTCAGGTCGATAAAACAGCGAGATCAGATCAGGGGGTTCAGCCGGGGCTATTGCCGAATTTATCCTGGTTTCGGTCGAGGGGGGCCCGAGGTAATGGGAAGGCCGGGGCAAAAAAGCAAAAAAAGCAAAGGATGAAGCAAAGAATGAAGCAAAGAATGAAGCAAAGAGTGAAGCAAAGGAGCAAAGCAGCAAAGGAGCAGCAGCGGTATTTAAAGTAGCAAGCAGAGGAGTGAGTACATTGATATGCAAAGAAGCAAAGTGAATGAATGTTAGTCTGGTCAAGACTTGCTTCTTTTCGATCTGTGCTCTGGACGGCCGGTGAATGAGACGGCAAGTGATGAATGGCTTTTACGCCAAGTGGGGAAACGAGGGACAGCAGAAGACAGGATCAGCAGTCAAAGGAGCTATCTACAGCAAGCAAAGAGAACCGAAAAAATCAAGAGAAAAGAAATGAAAAAAGGGATGCTATGTATAGGGGCAGCCCAAGTTGCGGGAGGCTGGTAGCGTTGTCGCGTTCGGAATAATATGATATCGTGAGGTCGTGATGGTGGTAAAGACCGTGGCAGTGAGACCAGTGGCGCGCTCAGCGTACCTTGTTCGTCTAAAGGACTGTGGGTGAGACTGTAGTAGCAGTAGCAGTAGCGGTAGTGGTAGCGGTAGCGGTAGTATGTTGTACGGTTACTGTACTGGAATGAGAATGAGAGTAGGAACGAGAGTGAGAGAGAGAATCATAATGAGAATGAGAATGACGACGGGAGCGCGTGAGGGAGAAGAGAAAGGGAGGCAAGAGGCAGGTGCGCGTGGGAGGGCTCCTTCTTCCTTTTGATACGGGCTGGAATGCAGCAAAAATTTCTTCACTTCTTTCCCTGCCTGGGGGGCCCGGGATGGACGTGGGGGGGGGGTTGTGTTTGCATTTGCATTTGCACACACAACAACATCTGCATCCCCACACCCATAGCCAAGACTTGATTCCTCCCAAAGCAAAGCAAACAAGCAAACGCAGATTCGCAAACGCAAACTTCTCTCGTCAATCTCTGCAGCCTGTGTTCCTTCCGGCTCCTAGGCTCCACTCCACACCAAGGCTAAAATCCTCCCGGCTTATTAGGCTTTTCCCGACTTATCAGGCTTCAACTCGGCTCCCCTCCAAGAAACAAGTCTGCTCTGCTCTGTTCTGTTATCAATGCAATTTCTAATATCGCTCGGATCACGTCCTCCACTATAAGAGTCCCGTCCGAGCCTCACAGAAGACGCCTCTTTGCACAACAAGTCATCCACAAGTCATCCACAAGGCGGCTTGCAACATAAGCTCGCAACTTGTCTTGCTCTTGACCGCTCCAGGATGCATCAAGACCTCCACTCAGAGACCAGCTCCGCAGTCGCACATACCCGATCAAGCCTCCGCTGCCTCGCACGGAGCACCCAGCAGAGTTTTCTGCCCGCCCATCACTCCTTTCTTTTTTCTCTCTGTCTAGTTTAGTTAGTCTACCCCTCATGGTCCTGCATTGCGTGCTGTGCGTACGAAATCATTATCAACCGTGGAGCCCTGACTGACTAACAACCGACTTATGCCGGCGTGCTCTTTCGTCTTTCGCCCCGCATACCCGTTAATTTGTGCGTCGTTGAGCAGACGCTAATGGATCCATGCGGCCAACACGGTGACCTCAAGGAGGTCCCGGAGCCTACTCGGTGGCATGGCCCGATGTGGGCCCCTTGTACGGCACCCGTTCCCTGCCGTCCCAGCCACGTAGCCCTTGGTGCGAGGCTTCACAACACCGTCCTTGCGAGCGAGCAGAGCGCAGAAAAGGGCAAAAGGGAAACGACGGGATGACACGGCTAGTTTCAGCCGACAAATCATGATCGCGATTCGGCGGTGCGCTCCTGCAAGGTACCCGCAGCCTAGACATCTGCAAGCCCATGCATACAGGTACCATCGCTGAGGTCCTCCTCCTCCAACCCATGCTGTGAAGCGACCGCCGCATTGGTGCAGCTGTCTAGGCCGTTTCCCACCAGACGATGATAAACTTTGGGAGGCGATTCCAGGGCCAGGGGTCTTTTGTTAAAAGGGGGAACAAGAAAGAACTCGCCGCGCATCGATGCCGCACCAGCATGCTGCATGCAATCCTGACTAGCTGACTAGCGGTATTTGCCTCGACAACTTAGATGAGACCGACTTGACCTTACCCGGATGGCCGGGCAACATGTGCCGGTGAAGCTGACATACTAAGAATCCAGCTAATTTCCCATATGCACGCACTTAAGCTGTGCGAGGAGAGAAAAAAAAGTGAAAAAAGTGAGAAAAAAAGGGTGCGCCTGCATACGACCAATGACGGCGCTATGAATGAGGACAAGATCTTCCGAGTACAAGCCATGGCGATACGGGTCAGAAGTAGAGGGCACTTGAAAGGTGCCGTCTTTTTGCAAGTGACTGGATAGATACCGAGCTGGCTTGCTTGCTTCCTCTTGCCTATCTTCGACTCGTCATTCCTACGAGCGCTCGCACGAAACGTCGGGCAGAAAGCGGGTGAAACGTTGCTCGCTCTCTTTATAATATACCGGTCGAGAAACCAGAACCTCTTGATCACGGCCGCTACGAGCAAATCATTGCACAAGAAGTTTGGTGTATAGTTATCAGCACCTAATGGCCAACAATGAACGGGTTGTGCCTTGGGTGGGAACGAGAACGGTGGGTCAGCAACCGGCAGTGGTTTTTTTAGTTCCCACGAGATGCTAGGGCGGGATGAACGCTTGACGGGGCCGGTGACGGGGATCAACCCGGATGATGGCCACTTTTTCCTCTCGTTTTTTTCTTCTCGTTTTTACGTTTTTCGTGAGCAGCCAACCCCACTCCTTCGCTTCGCGTCTTCGCTTCTTGGCTAACTCGTAACAAATGGACCGGACAGATCGGGATTCGGACACCGTCGCACTGGTGATACATTGACGGCGTCGCCCTAATCTCCACGACTCTGTCTTGGAAAAGGTTCAGTCTCTTATCTCTCGACTAGACCCAACAAGCAAGAAAATGACTTGTAGTGACAAGCTGGTGAGCTGGCGGTTGCATTTGAGAGTCCTTTCTCCCTTCGTTTATGCGTATTGCTTCTTTGAATCACCCGGATCCTATAATGGAATTTCCCGTCATGGCCTAAGGGAATAATAATCTCACAGTGTCCGCACGTCACTCAGCGACGGCTTTGCGCCAGCTGAGGTATAGTTTGGGAAACTCGGGGGGGCGTCGGAGCTGAGTAGCTATAAGCAAAGATTTACTAAAGATTCAATAAAGCAGCCACATTGCTTACTTGACAGTGTTATATAGTTGGCGTCATCGTAGATCAGCGGGCCGACGGCCCGGTTTAACATTTGACATGCTTGACATCTGAGTGTGTCCAAAGACTCATCTTTTCTAAGAGAGAGAGAGAAGATAGCAGATACGATACCGTCAACTCAAATATGATGGCAGCTTAACAATGATATCCAGGCGGCCGTCATCGATACGGCCATAGCAACGATACGAATGCCATCACCATGTTTCCGCAGGTCACTGAAGGAGATCTTTATGGATTGGTCCACACGGCATAAACGGATCGAGGATACGTGCCAGCCAGCTGGATGATATGATCAAGGAGACATAATTCACATAAACCAAGCATCACCGCCTTCTTCTCGGCGCACTCGGTCCTCAAAACCTGCCCTGATAGCCGTCGATAAGAATAACAATTATCACAACTGCGTATCCCACTGTGGCGATGTATTATATGTACCGCCAACGGAACCAGGCAGGAAGCTTGAACCTTTGTGGGCGTCTACTATCCATATCCGGTGATTAACTATTACTCTTCTCTTCTGCGCACAAACACAACCCCGCTCCCTGAGCCGCTCATCTACATCGAGGAGGGGTGGCGGCCACCTGCTCAAGGCCTGTCTCAAGGCCTGTCTCTGTCTGCTGTCTAATGTAGAGAGGTTGGCGTTTAATGCAGAGGCTGGCCAAAGCCTAGCTTCTGCTTCTTAATCCTCGGGAAGATGCCAATGACGACTAGCACCGACAACACCACCAAAGACCAGAGCGGCAGCCGGAACACCTCTTCGTTGTAGTCGGTTCTCGAAGAACTCGCAACCGTCACAAGCATCAGGACGAGGACAGTGTAACCGCTCATGCGGTGGTATTTCCACACAGCCTTGGCCCTCGCCTCGCCGCCGTAAAGAACGGGCACGGCCCACATGGTGACGCCAACAAGAACCTGTACCGCCAGAACAACGCCTGTTGCGACGCCGAGGTAGCCGTGAACGGCGTGAAAGTGCTCACGCTTGCCAGCGATCTTGTTGTACTCAATGATGGCGATGCCACCTGCAGCGAAAAGGACGGAGGCTGCGATGAGGCCAGCGTGGATCCGCTGGCCCTTGGTCTTTTGCTCGGCAGTGTGCGTGGGCTGGAGCACAAGGATGGCCTGGACGAGAAGTAGGATGGAAAGCGACATGAGAAGCGGGTGGTATGAGAAGAGAATCACAGGGTGGATAAAGACGGTGGACCAGATGAGGATCACGAGAAGCCATATACCGAACTGGGCGAGGACGGCAGTGCCTGGCAGACGGAGAAAGAGGTCAGTCAGCGTTATATATATATGTATATCTCGAAGACATACCGAGCAAGAGGTTCCTGAGCATGTTGGAGCCTTCTACCTGGGATGCGTCGCCGGGACGTCCGACAAGCGGTTCCATCTCATCCGGCTCTGCTGCGTGTGCATCGGCAGGCGCAGGGCGAGTTTGTGAATTCATGGTGGGCGGATGAGATAATAAGCAGAGATAGGTTCAATTTGCAGTTATAAACAGGCAGGAGGCGAGGATTTCGAGGGTTCGCCTTCCCTATTTCAGTGACGTTATCAGACAAGTGACAAGCGAGGCTTATTGGCGAGAACTAGAAACACGGGCAGACGGGGGAAAGGGTGGGAATCAATGAGATGGAATAGGAAAAAGATAATGAAGCATGAGGGAGGCTGGATTAGAAATGCGGGGACGTGAGTTGGTCAACGTCTTTTTCTCACAGCTGGGATGACGTAATGGCTCTGATGCCTTCGTTATCTTGGCACGTGATGACCCTGTGAGGATGCATTATCCTCCTACAGATGGCTGATAAGGAAGCTTCAGGCCTCAATACATATTTCGATATATATTTCTATATTTCTTGAGTCTGGTGGCGCGTTCAAGTGGCACAATGGATGAGTACGGCTACAAAGTGGAAAGGGTCGCCGCAGCCAAGGTCTCGGCAGAGGACATCGACAAGACCTTTCGGTCGAGCTCGATCGGTTAGGCAAGCCCATCCCTGCGTTGGCGCAGCCATTCAGTCAAGACCGACAGAGAGACGCTAACCAGGCTTCGTTGCGTTGAATTGATTGAACGCCTTTACGCGCGCGACGCACAGATCTGGTCTCTGCCGCGCTGGGAGGCAAGATCGTCGGGTTCTCGGACCAATGGTTCGCCGATGCCAGCAACCTCCTCACGCCAACGGCCCCGATCCGCCAACCCGGCAAGATGGTCTACACCGGGGCCTGGTACGACGGCTGGGAGACGAGGCGCCACAACCCGGAGCCTTTTGACTGGGTCGTCGCACGCCTCGGGGTGGCCTCGGGCACCGTTGTGGGCGTCGAAGTTGATACTGCTTTTTTTTCGGGAAACCACGCGCCTGCCATCTCGGTGGAGGGCTGCTTCAGCGGCAACGACGACGAGGTGGTGGGATGGGCCGGCGGCAGGGGCCGCTGGGAGCCTATTCTCGATATCCGAGAGTGCGGCCCCTCACAGCGCTTTGCGTGGAAGCTCGATTCTCCAACAGACAAACAGTACACGCACGTCCGGCTCAACATGTACCCTGACGGCGGCATCGCGCGATTCCGTCTCTTTGGGCACGCCGTCCCCGTGTTCGGCGCCGACGCCGACGCCATCCTCGACCTCGCGGCTGCGCAAAACGGAGGTGTCGCGGTCGCGTGCAGCGACCAGCACTTTGGCACCAAGGACAACCTGCTCCTGCCGGGGCGGGGCAAGGACATGGGAGACGGCTGGGAGACGGCGCGGTCAAGAACCAAAGGGCACCTGGATTGGGCCACCGTCCGGCTCGGTGCTCCTGGACGGGTGCGCGAGGTCGTGGTCGACACGGCCCACTTCAGGGGAAATTATCCGCAAGAGGTCCGCGTGGAGGCAATCGAGTGGAACGGCGAGGGCGAGCCCACCGCCGACGTGGAAGGGTGGTGGGTGCTGGTGCCGGACAGCCCATGCGGGCCCGATCGGGAGCATACTTTTGCTGGAAAGAAGCCAGACAGTGTCGTGACCCATGTCAAGCTTGTCATGATCCCAGACGGCGGTGTAAAGAGGCTGAGGATCATGGGCACTCGGGTGCTTTGATGATGATACAAACTGACGACTTCTGGATATTACATATGTATCCAGCTACGATACGCGTGCATGCACTTCTCATCGGGGATGTCTAACCTGATATATATATATATATATATATATATGCATAGTGTAGCCGGCTTTTGAACGCAGCAACTGGTATAAACTCAATAAAAATTGTAATCGTGCCTCAATATATATAAATTCTGAAGCGATTTGGTGCTGACAGCTGTTGGCATCTGACGATTGCTGGTCAAGTAGGTACCGCCGCGGACCTGTAATCGAGCCCGTCCATATTGACTTCATTATCCTACCAGCTTCAGAACCAATCCACCCCAAAACCGAAATCGACGGCAGAGAGACTGCACCCGCCGGGAGATCTCGTCGAAGAAAGGAACCAGAACAGAACCCCTGGGCGTCGCCAAGTCGAAAAACACCCCCCCTCCTCCTCCCGTCCCGTCGCATGAGATAAACTCAACATCAGATGAACACGGCCGCCAACGGTACCAGCGCAAGCGCACAACTCACGACTGACTATCCCGGCCCACCGTTGTCATGGACCTGGGAGGCCAGCACGATGACAGCCGAGAAGGTCGACCGACGCCTCCCCAGCTCCCGGCCGACTTGCCCAAGAGTTTGGACGACCGGAGGCTCTTCTCGGTAGACCTCATGCCCGAGACGGAGATGTATGATGGGTGGCAAGGTCCGTCTTATTCTTCTTCCTTTTGGCGTCCCTTTTCATCTCGACTTCATCTCGTCTTCATCTCGTCTCATGCCACAGCCACGGCCAGGACAGACAAGGGTCCCGTCTTGGAATTCCAACCACTGACCGGTTTGTCGCTCAGGGCAATCACAGTTCCTGACAACGGCCGTGCCCGCAAAACCGCTCTCCTTCAGCAACCTCACCCTCAACGACGGCGACTACGACGACGACGAGCTCACCCGATCGCCGGCTTACAGCGAAACACGATTACGAGAGATGCTTGCAGCCCAGGAGGCGCACACCACCCAGTTTGGGGCTGGGTTCGGGGACGAGGACACCATGGCCTCCAACAGCACCATGCCGGAGGCTGAAAAGAAGGACATGCTCCAAAAGGCACTCGTCATGGCCGCCAGCAACGGCGACGTCGAGAGAGTCCGAAGGATACTGCGCGGGAAGGCCAGGGAATTCGTCGACGTCAATGCGCCCGACGACGACGGCACCCCGCCCTTGATATACGCAAGCTGCTTTGTAGGTACAGTCGGGGATAATAACATATCCATCCAGTCCATCCAATCCTCCTTGTTCGGCAAGCACAACGGCTGACCGGGGGGGAGGGCGTGGGCGCACAGGGCCACGAAAGTGTCGTACAGGCGCTCATTGACGGAGGCGTTGACGTGGACAAGCAGGACAGGAACCAGTGGAGCGCCCTCATGTGGGCCATGACGAACAAGCACAAGGGCATCGTCAAGCTCCTTTTGGATAACGGCGCCTCCCCCGACCAAAAGACGTCGACCGGGCGGACAGCGCTCGATTTCGTGCCACCCGATAGCGAAATGTCATATTACCTCCACGACAGCGGCTACAACCTTGGCGGTGGGTTCCAGGATGACTTTTACAGTCCGGGCTTCTCGGAGACGCGGTTCGAGGAGGAACTGGCCGAGAACGAGCAACGGAGACGGATGATGATGGAGAGCGCGCGCGACCTCGAAGTTGATCTGGGCAACGTCGGCATCGACGACCAACCCGAGGTAGGGCAAAGGACCAGCCCCCCCCCCCCCCTATTTTCTTCTTTTTCTCTTTTTTTCAGTGATGCTGACAGTGCCAACACAGCCCGTGGATGAGTTTGAAGAGCTGCAAGAGTTTGACTGGACTCGGTGCCTGCACGACCAAATGTTCGTTTTCCAGGAGAGTGACCTCGGCGCCATCCTGGATATACTCATCATCAACATGACGCCGCAACGGTCTCCTTCGCAGAAACCCATCCCGGCAAACATGATCTACCTGAGCGCACGATACGCCCACTACCACGCCAGCCGCGAGCTGCTCGTGGTGCTACTGAACTCGGCCATGGCCAAGATCAACGAGGTTGTCGAGCGGTGCCAGTGGGACATGACGATCCTCGCGTTTTGGATGTCAAACGCAACATTGCTCCTGCATTACCTCAAAAAGGACGTGGGGCTCGTCGATGCGACGGTGGATTTCCAATCGGAACTCTCGGATCTTCTCAACGAGATATTCGTGCTCATCGTTAGGGACGCTGAGCGGCGGCTCGACAAGGTGCTCGACCCGGCCATGCTGGAACACGAGACGATACCGGGGTTCGAGAGCATCAGCTTCCAAAACGAGTGGAAACTCTTTAAGCGCAAGGCGCAGGTCAAGGAGGAGCCGCTCGAGAAACGTTACCGGCCGCCGTCGCCAAAGCAGAGGGCCAAGCCTGCGCCGCGCAACGTCACGTCGCTCCTGTCGTCGACGCTGTTCGTGCTTGACCTGTACGACGTGCACTCGGTCATCACCGCCCAGATCATATCGCAGCTGATGTACTGGCTCGGCGCGGAGCTCTTCAATCGCGTCATGTCGAACCGCAAGTACCTCGCCCGCACCAAGGCGATGCAGATCCGCATGAACATATCCACGCTCGAGGACTGGGCGCGGACAAACAACCGCCAGCCAGGGCACTACGAAGCCGGCGAGACCAAGTCGTCTGGCGAGAACACGGTCGACGCGGCGCGGCGTCACCTCGGGCCCGTCATCCAGCTCCTGCAGTGGCTGCAGTGCTTTTCGTCGCTCGACGCCGACGACCTCGAGGCTCTGGTCGGGACGCTGCAGCAGCTCAAACGGCTCAGCCCCCGGCAGCTGATGCACGCCGCAAAGCACTACCGCCCCGAGGTCGGCGAGAAGGGCCTTCCCAAGAGCGCCAAGAAATATCTCGAGGCCATACAGGAGGAGACGGAGCTCAAGAGGGGGCCGCCATCCACGCCGACCCGGACGCGAAACAACGGGCGCCAGAGCACATCATCACCGGGCAGCCGAGCAGGAGAAAATGCCGCATCAGATAACGACGACGACGAGCCCGAAGGCGGGCTCTTGCTTGACACGGCGCACATGCTGTCGTTTACCCTGCCATCGGTGACGGACATGCTGGTGTCTTTTGGGGCGGGATTCGGGGGCTTGAATCGCGAACGTGAGCGCAAGTACATCCCGACAGTGCCGCCCGAGTTTTTGGCCAAGCTTGAAAGCATTGGGGCCAGCGGCGGAACCAAGAAGCCGATGTTTGGGGAGGCGGATTGGGAGAACGAGGAGGTGTAGCCACGTTCGCGTTCGCATTCGCGTCCACGTCCACGTTCACTACTTGGGTCCGTCTGCTCTCAGTGGTAATCTCTCTTGTGTGTGGGGGCGTAATCCAAACAAAAGGCGGGCCTTGGGGTTGATTGGTCTTGTGTGTGCGAAGGGGGGGATGGCGCCGGTGCGCGAATCAGGATCTCGGAGACGGTGACATTTATATAGGAGTAAGTTTACACACGAGTAACTGCTATGGTTCAGAGATATCCAGCATCAGGGATCTATCCATTTATCCATCCATCCATCCATCTATATGGTCTATTAGTAGTGTCTTTATTTCTTGAAGGAACGCTCGCGCGCCATCCATCTTTTGTATTAAAAGAGTGTCTACTACGAGCCCTTTGTCTTGCTGGTCACGTCCTCAACAACGGCCATGACCTGGCCCACAGCCCACTCAAGCACGGTGCCCAAGTCCACATCGGCGGCCGCCTCACGGTTCTCTATGGCCTTGATGCCCTGGATGCTCAAGGCATCGCCATCAAGCACGCCGGCCTCGACGTCGCCGTTCACGAACAGCCGGGCATGCGCGTCGACATAGTTGGGCCAGACCACCTTCTCAGCGTAGCCGGGAGGGTCCGCCCAAAAGCCGTCGAAGGTCACGTAGCCATTGCGCGCAGCACGGCGGGCGATGGTGCGTTCTCGGGACGCGACCAAAAAGAGTTTGGCGTGGAGGTGGCGCGTGACTGGGGCCATGGCTGGCGTGTAGAGGAGGAAGCCATCGATGATGCAGATCTTGGGCGACGAAGAAGAGGAAGAAGAAGAAGAGAGGACATGTCCCGGCTGGGAAGGCTGGAGCCAAGCATGGACGCGGGACTTTTGGGCCTCGATTTGGGATTCGGATATGGGGACCGCGCCGATGGTGTTTGGGTCTTTGGAGTGAAAGGTAGACTGGATAGATAGATGGATGGAGGGAGGCCGCATGGAGATGGGGAGATGTGAGCGAGACAGAACAGGGAGCCCATTGGGGACGGCGTTGGAGGTGGGTTGCGCAACAACGTACGGGTACGGAGCCCTCTGAGCGGATGTGCGCTAGGACTTTGTCCATGTCAGAGACTGAGATGGCCTCTTCGCAGTCCCAGTCCAGGAAGCCATGTCTTGTGGGTAGTCTGGGCGTTTGTGATGTTAGCCAGATGGTGGGCAGTAGAGGTGAGAGGATATAAGAGTGTTTGTGAGTGTTTGTGAGTGTTTGTGTGTTTGTGGTTGTGGTTGTGGTTGTGTTTGTGAGAGTATGAGTAAGAGAGTGTGTGAGAGAGAGCATGTATATATATATCCATTTGCTTAGGTGAGGGTGCTGCTTCAAGTACAGTATCAAGAGGAGTGCTGGACGTGCTCATTCTTTGGCTTGTAAAAGTCATCCTGGTGCAGGATAAAGGTGGAAGGGAACATGTCCCTCAGCAGGCGGGAGATGGTCGTTTTGCCGCTCGACGAGGCCCCGCTGATGCCAACGAGGATGGCGGCGTCCTCGCCCGGTGCCATGGTGGAAGCACACGACGCGCGGCGAGTTCTCTATGAGTGGTTGGATGCTGTATCGAGGAGCACCTGAGGAGGCTAGTATAAGAAGGACGAGAGGTGGTGTTGAGGGGTAAAAGGAAATCTCAAACGGCGAGTTCCACAGCCGATGAAAGCCGGGAGGGAGAGGGAGAGGGGGAGAGGGAGAGAGAGAGAGAGAGAGAGAGAGAGATCGTCAAGTAAAGAATACGAACTAGTGTAGTGTCAACAGGTATTCTTATCTTCTTCATCGTCGTCGTCGTGAAAATCCGTAGTTACGTAATAAATACCTTTTTCTAGTAGATATTATATAATCGAAAAAGTGGTCACATATCGATCAAGAATCAAAGCAACCAAACTCCAGCTCCATCCGAGATCCCGCCATGCCGACGACGGCCAGAAAAATCCACTTCGCCTCTGGCCCTGCCGGGCTCCCGCCCTCGGTGCTCGAGTCCTGCGCGGCCGCCTTCCTCAACTACAACAACACCTCTCTCGGGCTCGCCGAGCACTCCCACCGCTCCGCATCCTCAACTGCCATTGTTCAAGAGACCAAGGCCCTGCTCGCCTCGTTTGTCAAACTCCCGCTGGACCAGTGGGACGTGCTCTTCATGCAAGGTGGCGGCACCGGCCAGTTTGCCGGCACCGTGTATGGGGCCGTCAACGCGTGGGTGGCACGCAAGAAGAAGGCACTCGAGGCCACCGAAACGGACGCTGATGTGGTCCTGGAGAGACTCGCAGCCCTGGTCGACGAGAGGCTGAAGCTGGACTACATCGTCACGGGGCGCTGGTCGGATAAGGCGAGCAAAGAGGCGGGCAGGCTGGTCGGCCAGGAGCATGTCAACGTTGCGGCCAACTCGCACGACGATGATGGCATGTGGAGGAGAATCCCCGACGAGCCGTCGTGGAAGCTCAGCGACGACGCGGCCCTGGTGTACTACTGCGACAACGAGACGGTGGATGGCGTCGAGTTTCCTCGCTTTCCGGCGTGCCTGGCAAACCCGACGCCGGAGGAGGAGCCGGAGCGCATCGTGGTGGCTGACATGTCTTCAAACATTCTCACGCGGCGCATCCCCTGGGAGAATCTGTCGATTGTGTTCTTTGGCGCGCAAAAGAACCTGGGCGTCACGGGCGTCACCGTCGTTTTGGTCCGCAAGAGTCTGCTCGCGTTGGGCGAGCCAGAGCCCGGGCTGCTCCGCAGGTTGGGGCTGCCGGTTGCCCCCGTGGTCATGAGCTACAACGTCATGTCCAAGAACAATAGTCTGTATAATACCCTCAGTATATTCGAGTGCGTAGACCCCCCCCTCCCCTCCTGTTTATGGGCAAAACCAAGTCCCCCCCTTCTAACAGCTTTGCCGTGCAGTGTCTTTGTCGCCGGCGAGATGCTCAAGTATCTCCACAAGGCGCATGCGCCCGGCCTCATAGCTTCGGCCGAATCATTCTGCAACAACAAAGCCTCGCTCGTGTACAACGCCATCGCGGCGCATCCTGCACGATACTCGGTGATCCCGGACGCATCCGCGCGCTCGCGGACGAATATATGCTTCCGTATTCTCGACGCTCAGGGCAACAAGGACGAAAATGCCGAGAAGGATTTTGTGGCGCAGGCCGAAAAACTGGGCCTCTCGGGTCTCAAGGGGCATCGGTCCCTTGGCGGCCTCCGGGTGGGGAATTTCAACGGAGTCACGACGGAGGGCACTGAGACTCTGGTGAGGTTCATGGCGGAGTTTGCGGATGCACTTGATAGATGAGGGGGGGAGAAGAAGAAGAAGAAGAAGAAGGAGGAGGAGGAGGAGGAGGAGAAGAAGGAAGAGAGTAGTAAAAAGAAAAAAGACGAAGGGAAGAAGAAGGAAGAAGAAAATACTGAATCCTGGTTTCTTTGGTATGGACGGACAAAAGATATCAACATTGTCGCTGGTTTCGTGGTCTGCTGGGACGCAAATCCAGCGCAGCATTTAACATGGCGCATTTAACTGGCATTTAACTGGCAGCTTAACTGGCATTTGACTGGCAGCTTAACAAGGCCTTCAACTGGCAGCTTAACGAGGCATTTGACTGGCAGCTTAACAAGGCAGCTTAACAAGGTGTCTGGTGCCTTGTCTACGTATAAGTGGTACGGGAAATCTGGACATTTGATCCGATATACGAGGCATTCGGACCCCCTTTTTCTCCTCGATGCATCTCATGTCTATGGATGGATCAAGCCTGGCTGGCCTTATGCACATCTGCCCTTTTGGCTGTGCCGCGCGGGCTGGCTCTGCCCATTCACCCGGGGACGGGATGAGACGCACGTGCATTGTCCGACAAAGTTGGCCACAGAACTTATCTGGGTGCATATCCTCAAACACGTCTTGGGCCTTGTTGGGTTTGGTGAGATGGTGAGATGGGTGAGATGGGTGAGATGAGGTGGTGAGGTGAGGTGAGAGGCCAGCGAAACAACGACGTCACGTCACTCACTGACTGCACTTGATCGCCTGGCTGGTGTGCCCCCACGTCAGTCAGCAGGCCATCAGCCCCGGATACATAGCACCTGTACAGCTACATGTATGTGTGCGCGCATGTATATGTGGGTCCAGGTAGCTTGTACATTCACATCAGAAGCGAGGTACCTGGTCACATGCCTCGGCTTCTTCCTACCTATCCAACCACCGCCATGGCTTTCAGCGGCTCACCGGGAGGCCTTTTTGCTCTGCAGGCTGGATGGAAGCCTCATTCTGTTCTGTGATATTCGCCGGGCTTTTTTCTTTTTCATTTTCTCTTTTTCCTGTTCATCATCTTCTTTTTTTTGCTGACTTGTCCTTTCCCTACGGTTTCTGCCATCATTGCCACCGAGCACAGGTACAGTATGTAGCGTGGAATGTGGAATCGCCATCTGACGAGCCTCTCCTCCCCTTCCCTCCCCCGGGGAGAACTGGCGCCGGCCATGGATCGATCGGGCTGGGGGTCAGCACATGACGGCTTCATGAGGTCGTGTGCTGTCTGGTTGACTGATCACGTTCGTCTGCGTTTCGCCCCAAAACCCGTCCTTGCAAAGCGATTCTTTCTTGCTGTGAATGCTGTCGCCTCCCCGTGGTCATGACAACCTGCACACCCAAACAACGAATTAGACGCACCGCTGCGCAGAAGCAAGGCCAGGATGGTTGATGGATGGCCAGGGAGCGCGCGCCGACGCAAGGATCCCCAGGGTCTTGTCAAGCCAAGGGGCGCTGCTCACGAGACCTTCCCCGACTTGTGCTGAGCATGACACACATCCATAGTCATATAACGCCTGGATCCTCGTCATTTTTCACTTAATGATAATCGCAATACAACCAATCCCAAGCAGTCCGTCTTGTGGTACCGCCCATCCCGCCTTTTGCTTGACTCATCTGCTGCTTGTCCCTATTATATCCTCAAGCGTATAATAATAGAACAAGGGTCCCGAGCCAACAAAGAGACCACGAGACTTGGACGGCAAGACACATCAAAGATTCCCCACTCATCGCCATCCGTCTCTTCATTCTTTCTTCTTCATTCTTCTTTTCGTTCTTCATTATCCTCTTTTCTTCTTCTCTTACAACACCATTTAGAATGATAGTCTTGGCCGGGACCTGATCCATTACACCGTCACGTACATCCTCATCAAACCCGTTGTCTCGACGTCTCTCTCACTCTCACACTCTCAAACTCTCTCTCTCTCTCTCTCCCTCCCCCCCCCCTCTCTCTCATTCTCCTGTCATGCAGAGCCCTTCCCCTGCGTGAGCAACATGAAGACAGCAGCAAACCCACTCAGCCTTGCGGCCTTTGGGCTGCTCCTCCTCCCTGCCGTGGCAAGTGTGCTTGGACCCCGGGATCAGACCGTCTTCCAGCACCTGGACGATCCTAAAGAGCCGCCCCGGACCCTGCTCGACGAGTTCATAGCAAAACAGAGCTCAAAAGCATGGGAAAGCCTCCTCTGCAACGTCGGGCCCGGCGAGTGTGTTCCTGGCGCCCAGCCCGGTGTCGTCGTTGCATCCCCGGACCAGGTCGACCCTCCATGTATGGATGAAATTACTTTTTTTAATTTTTAATTTTATTTATTTATTTACTTATTTGCATGACTCTTATTACTCGGTTGCTAACAAATTCGCTCTCTCTCAAGACTTCTTCACTTGGACACGTGACAGCGCCCTGGTAATGAAATACATCACCGATGTCTTCCTCGCCAGCCGGGACCCCAACCTGGAGCGTCTCGTCCAGCATTACGCCGAGGTCCAGGCGAAGCTGCAGCCCGTGACGAACCCGTCCGGTTCTCTCTGGGACGGCTCCGGCCTCGGCGAGGCCAAATTCAGGGTCAACCTGCGCCCGTTCCTCAGCAACTGGGGGCGTCCCCAGCGCGATGGCCCGGCTCTGCGGGCCATCACCATCATCAGCTACGCCAAGCACCTCGTCGAGGTCGGCCAGGCTGTGACCGCACGCGACTTTCTCTGGCCCATTATCCGAAACGACCTGTCCTATGTCGGCCAGTACTGGTATGCGCAATCTTGTATACAGTCCCCTGGCACGTGAAACGATCGGATCGTTTCACGTGTCTCCCATTGTATATATACACATAATACTGACGTGCGCGTAGGAACGAGACTGGTTTCGACCTGTGGGAGGAGGTCCGCGGCAGCTCGTTCTTTACGACGACCGCTCAGCACAGAGGTGAGTCGAATCACACGTCTTCTCGTCGACGTCGTCTTGCTTGTGACTGACTCTTGTCTTGTCTTGACGCAGCGCTGGTTGAAGGAAATGTCCTGGCCAAGGCTCTTGGGGTTTCCTGCGATGCCTGTGCCGAGATCGCACCGCATATTCTGTGCTTCCTTGAAAGTTACTGGACTGAGCGCGATGGCGGTTATGCCGTCGCAAATGGTAAGCATATATCTGTATATCCACACACATATATAATAATACTTGTAATACTAATACAGCAGCAATCAACAGTAAACACCCAGCACCGCCGCTCCGGCAAGGATATCAACACCATCCTCGCCTCGATCCACGGCTTCGACCCAGCTCTTGGCTGCGATGCTTCCACCTTCCAGCCCTGCAGCGACCGCGCCCTCTCCAACCACAAAGTCGTCACCGACTCGTTCCGCTCGTCCCTGTACGCTGTCAACAAAGGCATCCCGCCAGGCCAGGCCGTCGCCGTGGGCCGGTACCCCGAGGACGTCTACTACGACGGCAACCCGTGGTATCTCGCAACCCTGGCTGCCGCCGAACAGCTCTACGACGCCCTCATGACGTGGGATAAGCGCGGCTCCGTCGCCGTCACAGCCGTATCGCTTGCCTTTTTCCGCGACCTCGTCCCCGACGTCGCCGTCGGCACCTACACGACCGGCACCGTCATGTACAGTCGCATCTACGCCGCCGTCTACGGCTACGCCGACGGCTACATGAACGTGGTCAGGCGATTCACCCCGCAAAACGGGTCGCTGTCGGAGCAGTTTGCCAAGCAAGGCGGCGAGCCGCTGTCGGCCCATGACCTTACCTGGTCGTACGCGTCGTTCCTGACAGCCGTTGCGAGGCGCGCCCAGCTCCTGCCCAGCCCGTGGGGGGTCCCGGAGGCGGCCGCCCGGCCTCCTGCGTGCGGCACCAAGACCGCCCTCGGCCACTACGCCGCCCCGAGCCGTACCGTGTTCCCGCTGCCTCCGGCCGAGGCCACGCAAAAGCCCGCCCCGACGGCGACGCCTTGTCCGACGGTGCCGTTTGAGGTCCCCGTCGCCTTCCATGAGCTGGTCGAGACGCGCTGGGGCGAGTCTGTCAAGCTCGTCGGCAACGTTGGCTCGCTGGGCGACTGGAACGTCGATCACGCGCTGCCTCTCAGCCCGTCCGACTATACCGCCGAGTATCCGCTCTGGAAGGTCGACGCCCAACTGCCTTGGGGACAGGTCATTGAGTACAAGTTCGTCAAGGTCGACCCGCAGGGCCACGTTACTTGGGAGCAAGACCCCAACCACACGCTGGTCATACCGGAGGCGCCATGCCCTATCGAGACTGGGCTTGTGGAGGACAGATGGCGAGGGCCTCACGACAACGGGCAGTCGTAGTTTTTTTCCCCTTTTTTCCCTTTATTCTTCTTTCTTTTCTACAACGTCGAGATTGTTCGTGTTTCGGGGGCTGTAGAGGGCGGCAGAGGGCGGCGGCCAAGACTTGTTTGGAACTAGAGTCATCTGTGATGCACCACAAAGCGAGCCAGAAGAGTCAAGACAAGAGCTATGATACAGATAGAGAGCAATGATATATAAGAGCTATGGCAATAAATATTACATACAGCAACAATGGGATGAGTGGCAACATGTAGGCTGTTATGGTTTTACCCAACCTCAAAGGTCGACGACCTCGGATAAGAGTCTTGGAATATAACGCCCTGGAAATTCATTCTGGGACCTGTCGACTGGACGATTGACATCTCGGGAACGTTGGTTCCGCCCACTGGGGTGATGGCTCCATGGTGATCGAACTGCCTCAGCAGCAAATCCTGACGAGCAGGCGCTGCTGGGCACAGGTCTGTGGTTGTAGGAGGAGAAGAGAAGAAATGTGGAAATTTCTGCAGAATTTTTTTTTAAAAAGATAATCACGGTCATCACGTGATTGAAAAAAAAAAAAAAAAAACCGCTCTTGCTCCAGATGACTCAGCACTGCATTTGGCACGTGCCATAACAATCGCGGCGGCTGACGTGCGAGCGAAAACTTGTCATCTCTATTTTATAATTTCAACAACACATGCTCATCAGCTGGCAGAATGGACGCAGCTACCATCCAAGAGACGAACCGGGTCCGCATCTCCCTCGGGATGCAGCCGCTTCCGGTCCCGGGAGGTGCGCCCACAACAACCGACGGCGGCCAAGACGACCAAGACGAGGCCAGCACGCTCGAGAGCCGCCAAGCGCAGTCATACGACAATTACAAAAAGATCCAGGATGCCCAGGATGCCAAGGCGCGCCGTGAAAAAAAGATCGCCGCGGTCAAGAAAGCGCGCGAGGCCGCCCAGCGGTTCGCGCTCCTCGACGGCCATGGCCTGGCCGAGGACCAGGGTGGCGGCGAAATGGATGCCAAGGCGTGGCTTCTCGGGCAGAAGAAGCGGCAGGCCCAGATCGAGAAGCAGCGCCTGGAGGACGAGCAACGGCAGGCCGACGAGCGGAGGCGGGCGGCCGCACGCGAGTACACTGCGCGCGACCTCAGCGGCGTCAGGGTCGCCCATGACGTGGCCGCCTTTGGCGACACCGACGAGCAGATCCTCACGCTCAAGGACACCACCATTGACGAGAACGAGGCCGAGGGCGACGAGCTTGAGAACATCACCCTGCGCGAGGCGGAGCTGTTGAAGGAGAGGCAGGATCTCAAAAAGAGGCGCCCGGGCTACAACCCGCTCGACCAGGACGACGATGGCAACGCTGCCAGCAGTCTGCTGGGCCAGTACGATGATGAGATCTACGGCAAGAAGAGGAAGATGTTCACTCTCGGAGAAGGCGGCGACATGGCGCAGCTGCTGGGCGAACTGGACGGGGACGAGACGGGAAAACTCAAGGGAGGTATCGTTATCAGTCTCGGCATGACGGACAAGGATGCAGGGCCAGCGTCGGACTATCTGGACGTGTCCGAGATCAAGGTCAAGAAGCCCAAAAAGTCGAAATCCAGAAAAACAAGACAACGCCCGGCGGGTGACGACGACGACGACGTGCTGTTCAAGGTGGAGGCGTCTGCGGAGGAGGAGGAGGAGGAGGAGGAGTCCATGGAGATCGACTCGAAGCCAGCCGTCAAGAAGAGAAAGGTGGTGGACGACACGTTTGTGGATGACGAGGACCTGCAGGCGTCCCTGGCGATGCATCGCCAAAACGTGCTCAGGAAACGTAAGAAGACGCGGCCGGAGGACATTGCGCGGCAGATGCAGGAGCAGGCAGGCAACGGAAACGGCACGCCTGCGCCGGAAGAGGAGGCGGAGGCGGAGGCGGAGGCGGGACTCGTGCTCGGGGATATCACCGAGTTCATTTCGACCTTGAAGCGGCCCGAAGATGACGAGGACAGGCAAAGAAAGACACGACGGCCCAAACCTGAGGCCGAGTCATCGATAACAGCCATGGACGTCGATTCGGGTGACGAGAAGGCGGTCAGGCGCCACAAGAACGAACACGAACATGAACATGATGAAGCGGACAGCCGTGGTGGTGGTGATGTGTCGTCAGCAGTGGCGGGAATCGACGAGGAAAAGACGTTTACCACAGGCGTCGGATCCACGCTGGCGTTTCTTCGCGAGCGCAAGTACCTCGAGCAGGACGGCGCCGGGCGCGAGCTCGAGCAGGAACAGCGGCAGCGCTCAGAGTTCCTCCTGCACAAGCGGCGGTTCGAGAAGGAGGCAGATGACTGGATACGCGACGAGCGCGAGCGCGACCGCGTCAGCGGCCGCCTGGCCAAGATGTCGACGCGCGACCGCGAGGACTATGCGCGGCAGCTCAACGCCGTGCGCGACCAAAAGGTGGCCAAGAAGATGGCCGAGATATTCGACCGCTACTACAAGCCCAGGGTCAACATCGAGCACAAGGACGACCAGGGCCGCATCCTCGACCAGAAGGAGGCCTTCAAGGACCTCAGCCATCAGTTCCACGGGCGCGGCAGCGGCAAGGGCAAGACGGACAAGCGGCTCAAGAAGATCGAGGACGAGAGGAGGCGCGAGGCCCAGAGCATCACGGATGCGAGCCAAGGCGCCGGCATGAGCTCGGCCACGGCGCAGCAGACCAAGAAGAGGAAGGAAGCCGGCGTTCGGCTCGGCTGAGTCGCTCGCCGTTGATCCCGATCGTTGCGTGCTGACGATGTGGTGGATAGATAGGTGTCACACTGTCACAGGCAGTCGGAACTACCAAGAAAAGGTGCAGACAAATCCTTGCTTTTGACCATGGAGCCTGCTGACGATTGAGGAAGAGTAAGGTTGTAATGCTTCCATGTAGTGTGCTATGTCATTTATTAGGCCAATCGAGTCTACAGGTCATATGATACGTGAAATAGGCTGATAGAAGTCCACATTATCTACTAAAAGAGCATATGAATCCACGCTTGGGACTCTCATATTATAGTTACGATACGGTACTAATAGTACCGTAAACCTATGTTGTACACTGTACGACATCTATCTTGATTTATTATGCCATTCTATGGGCATTCTGGCCTATCTTGTTTATTATGAATACCATGCCATGAGCATTCTGGCCTATCTTGTTTATTATGAATGCCATGCCATGAGCATGCCAGCCATCTCGATTACTATGAATGCTGGCAGCAAGCAGAGCCGACGTGCACGTGGCCAGCGACAATCGGCCTCATAAAGATGTTGCCGCAATCCAGCAGCACCATGATCATATCCTGGTACTCGGCGATGTTGTCCTCGTCGAGGTGGTCGCCCCAGTACATCATGTCAAGGGTATTGGGCTCGGTGCCGAGGTCGTCGGCGCCGTCAAGCCACCCCTGCTGCAGCCACAACTCCAGCAGCTCCGTCGACTCGGCAGTCCACGGGCTCTGCTGGATACCCTCGTAGTAGGTCTGATTGTTCCTGTCGAGCCGAGCGACCACCCACTCGCGCTCGGCCTCGACGGGCTTCCACCCAGGGACCAGCCGTCTCCAGCGCCGCGCGCAGCGCTGGGCCGTCTCCGGATCGACGAGGCGCGGGTCGGTAATCACGCCGAGGAGCCTGCCGTGCTGGCGACGGGCGCTGATGGACGCCTTGGCAGCAGCGGTGGTATGAGTGGTATGAGTGGTATGAGTGGTATGAGGCTTGCCATCAAAGGTGGCCACACGAAAGGGGAGCTGCCGATGGATTGGCTCGGTAAGCGGCTGCGAAAGCCCGACTGCGCGACTGTCATTGCCACCAGGACAGGGCCCGTCAGCTTCGGGTGCCGTGGTCGGGCTGTCGAGAACAGCCTCGGACATGGGAACGACGAGGTCAGAGGGGTCAGCAAGGCACGGCGGCGCAGGCTTCGGATCTCTTGCAGTCCCGCCAGCGGTAGCGGTGGCAAAGAGCTCGTAGTAACGAGTCAAGATGAGGGGAACAGCAACCATCCTGGCAAAGGGGGAGAGCAGAAACTCAAACCCGGTTTCGGAGAGCCAAAGAAGAGACCAGCCGACGCTTGCTTGGCCACGTACGCAGGCTGGCACGGTCTGGGGAGGCTGGCCATATTTCAATCAAAGGATGGCGGGGAGTGGGTGTGGTCTTTGATGATTGGACTGCGAGAATGGAGCCTTTGTTGTCCGGGAAGAGGGCTGAAAGGGCGTGCAGACCCGTTGTAGTCTTTGTTGGATGGACAAGTGCATTGATGCGGGACTGGTTCTTCTTTCACGAGCCCTGGTTCCATTGTGCACGTCGTTTATTTGCCTTCAAGTATCACGCGGTAGTGTAGCCTTTGTAGGAGTCAGGCGTCCATGGCTGACATGGGCGTACGTAAACGTATTATATTGGGTTCCCGAGATATCTATCATCGGTGTTTCAGGCGAAATCATGGCGGCAACGATAGATGTAGTTTATCCTCCCTCCGCAACACGCGGTTCGAAGTGAGATGCCACTCTCCTGAGCCGAACGGCACTCGGGGCAAGCGCCTGCTACACAAGTCTGAGGCGGGAAACAGATACAATATGCATCCACAGCAGTCTCTCAGTCCGTCCCGCTTGTTCGCTTCAGCTTGCCATATTTGACGGCCAGAGCCCTGACAGTGCGCTGGGGGGTCTTGAATGCTTTCTACGAAGCAGACGCAGCCAGGTCAGCGCGGAAAACAACAACAATAACAAGGAGTTGCCACTCACGGTCATGTCGGAGTAGCTTATGTCGCCCTTCTCCTTGAGCCTGATGAGGAGAGCGACTTCCTCCTCGGACCAGTATGCTACTTTTCTGTATTTGGTAGGAGGCGCTTGTCGTTTCTGTATCTGGCACTGTCGCTAAACAGAAAATCAGCCAGTCAGCAGCGCTCGGTTTCGCCATGATGCTGGCTGTCCTTTCTGAGGAATGGCCGAGTGACCGACCGACTGATGGATGATACTCACCAGCGGGGGTGACGTCGGGAGAGGTATCCGTTTCCGCGCCGGAACCATCGCCCTGGATCCTTGCCGGGAATGGGAATCCATCTCCGAGAGCTTGGCATTGGCCAGCCGCATGTTGCTGCCAGAGGCGGTCATGTCTCGTTTGTCTGTGTCCGGTGCGGTTATTATGCCAACGGCCTCCTTGTACGAGTTGCTGTCTTTGCCGCTCATGGCGGCCATCTCTGCCGTGTCCTCACACAAGATAGTCATTTCGATTGCGCATAGTTGAAGCCGCCCAGATGCTTCTGCTTTTCTTTTGCGTCTTTCTCACTCTGTAATGTCGGGGCAGATAATCATACAGTGAGTGAGCTGGCGAATCACTGGCGAAAAAGTAGAGTTTCAGAGTTTACACTGACAACAGATCGGAACCAGTCAAAGCAGTCTAGGCAGCATCAATAAAGAGTGCGAATGACAAAGCCTCGTGGTTTGCATGAGTCTTTTTGTTGCACGAGGCTGAGAGACTCGAGAGCCTGCAAGAGACGAGACGTGAAGAGGAAAATTAATAGACTGCGCCAAAAGATCCACAGCCTGACAAGTCTCTTCATGCATCTTAATTCTTACCAGCCATTGCTTACTACAATAGCAGCGCCTTCACCCCCCTAAACCCCAGACTTGACCCAGGCAGATATCCCCAACACAAACACCACGACCGCCAGATCCTGCCTGATGGCCAGGACCCACCTCGAGTACCGCAGCGCCATCCTCAAGGCTCCCACAACGACACGAGGCAAGAACATGCCCAGCGCGCCGGCAGCCATGGCCATGACCCCGCCGCCGCCGCCGCTCCCGTTATCGACCACCAGGAACCTCCCCGCCAGCAACGCCGCCTCGCTTGCGGCCCACACCCAAAAGATCTTTGCCAGCCACTCGCGCTCCCGCTCCCTCAGGTTGGCCCAGTCGGCGGCATCGGCATCGACCATGACACGACTGCCGCTGGCCAGTGCCACGTCTTGCTCGCGTTCTGTTCTGGTAAAGGAGAACGTCGTGTAGAGGAAGATGCTAAGCCCCAGGGCGAGAGCAAAGAGAGCGTGAACCACGCGCCACATGTATAGGGATCTGCTTTCGGGCGCGGGCCCCTTTGGCTGCTGGTCCTGGTTCTGCTGCCCTTGTTGCTGGGCTTGCTGGAGCATGGCTGCCAGCGGGTTTTGGCTTGCTGCAGCTGCTGCGCTGTCGGCGCCCGCCCCGGGCATGCCCCCGAGCTGAGAGAGGAGCATCTTCATAAATGGATCGTCGGCCGCTGCGGCAAACGGGTCCTGAGCACCAGCAGCACCTCCTTCTCCGTCGGTAGGTGGAGGTGTTGCCGCCCCCGAAAGCATCATCTGGGCCAGCAAATCGTTGACGCGCGTCTGTGGATCGGCCGCCGATGGCGCGGCATCACGTTGTTCGGCACCAGGCCGCCTCGCAGGATCGTAAAAGTGCTCAGATGGAGGTAGTTCCTTGGGTGGGGGGGGCTCCGGCCCAAACGTCTGGCTGCTGGGGGGCTCTGCCTCCTCTGTCATTCAAGTCGTCAATTATTGTTCATCCATCCAGACAAGTCCAGATAGCAAACAGCACTTGTGGCCACGACACGGAGCGCATCATACCTCGGAAGCTCCCGTTGACACCGGTGATTTTGTTTAACCTCGCAGCCCCGCCGGCCTTGAGCTTTGCTTCGCGCTTCGCCTTTCGCAGACGAGCCTGCTCGGCGGCCCGCTGAGCTGCTGCGTCTTCACCGTCATCCGTCATTATTGATGTCGCGGGATTTGCGCCGACGTTTGGGGCCCTGGAGATTGCAGCAGGCGATGTTGGGCTGGAGGCATGTATGGGAAATATGAAGTCGCAAGTGTCACGCTGTCCATTCGCCGAAATGACATGACATCCACCATCTATCTACCTTATCTTATCAATCTAATCTAATCTAATCCATCTAATCATCATAATGTATAAGTTTCTTTGGACTTCTAGATATCTACTCGATTGCTTTCACACACCATCACAAAGTCTCAATCGCCCGCAATCACGTACACAGTTGTGCGTGGAAGGTCCTTGTTGAAACGATATGGCTGATTCCTAGATAAACTGCACTCAAACTCATCGACCAACATTGTTTCCATGCACCAATCCACCTCACCGTCTGCCCAGTCACATCTTTTCTTACAGCGTATTCTTGCTGAGCGTGATCAGCCTCTTGACACCAACCTACAAGTCAGACGTTAGCCATATCATCGCTCATGCCATAGCCCTTCTGGCACTCACCATCCAGTTCCCGCACTCCTCCGTCTTATTCTTCTGGATATCCAGCTGCAGTCGCTGTGCCTCGTCGTAATTCTTGGCAGCCAATGCTTCCGCCAACAGTCCAAGCTGATCAATCGTATCGGCAGTCAGCAGTTCGCCGTTGTTGAGGTGGTCGAATAAAAAGTTCAGCCGCTTCTCCGTGTCCTTGACGTGTGAGAGGAACGTAGGAGGAGCCTTGGCCGCGACGTTCCTGAAGTCGCCCTCGAAAAGCTCATAGATCTTTCTGCCCTCAGGCGTAAGATGTGACCTATCACCGGCGGGATGCTTCGGCTGCTGAGGTGACGCCGCTTTCGGAGGAGGAGGTGTCGGCTGGGGTGCTGACGCTTTCGGGGGTCTCTGAGGCGGCGGGCCCGGGACCGGCCCTGGGGTCGGACCAGGCGGAGGAATGCCGTAGGCTACTGGCTGCCCGTGGGCGGGCGCGTACGGGGATGGCGCGAACTGATTGGCCGAAGGATTCCCATACGGATTTGCGGCCGGTGGGGGGGGCCGCGTGCCCCCAGGCGGTCCTGCTATCGGGGCCTGGCTTTGCTGCTGGGCTGCTGGCGCAGGAGCGTAGCGGTTGGCTTGCGGCGCGCCGGCCGCAGAAGCAGAAGGCGGGGGGTTATACGGAGATCCGGTCCGGGATACCATTTGTGCCGCCATTGTTGGGGGCACGCTGCCTTGCGAGGGAGGTGGGGGTGCATACGAGCTGGACGTTGTAGATGAAGAAGCGTGCGGGTCGGATCTGGGCGACGTAACCCTCGGGGGACCCTTGGGCGGAGGGGGCACAGGGCTTCCCATTCCTGAGCCCGTATATGGGCTTTGAGGGGGGCCCGTCGCTGCTGCGTTCTGCTGGCCGGGGAACGGAGACGTTACGGGAGCGACGCTGGGGGTGTTCCGCCGAGGCGGCGCCTTGGTGACCAACGGGACATCGTTCCAGTTGTCCATGTTCCTGGACCGGGAGGGGGGTGCCATAGACGGCGTCGCTGCTCTGGGGGGAGGAGGGACACCATAAGCGGCCGGGGCGCCTCCGTATCCGGGGACGCTGGTTGGCGCGTGAGGAGGCTGATATCCTCCGTGTGCCGGAGCGTACGCCGTAGATGCAGCCGGCTGGTACGGGTTCGGGGCAACTCCAGGTGGCTGGTATGCGCTCGCTCCTCCTGGGGGCGCGTAGGGGGTTGTCGACGAAGCTGGAGCCGCACTCCCAGTGGGGGCGTACGGGTTGTTCGAAGGAGCCGGCGCCGCGTGGCCCTGGGGACCGTACGAGTTGGAGGAGGGCGGCATAGTCTGACCATATGACGGCGGGGGCGTGGCCTGGGCTTGCTGGTGGTATGTTGATGGAGCCCCCCTGGCCGCCGCGGCCGTGGCGGTAGGTGTTTGCTTTGCGGGCACTTTGGGGGTTGTCTTTTGGGTAGCCAGCCGCACTCGGTTCCGAGCTACCTCGGCCGCCGGATACTTGTTGGGAAGCAAGTCGAGATACTTCTGGGCAACCGCGAGCTGGCCGTGCGCCGCGACAATGTCGGCGTACTCGGTGTACTTGTCGTAGAGCGGCGCCAACTTCCATCCGGTCAATAGTTCCTTCTCGTCATCCTCGAAGTTTGTGACGTGGCGGAAGACGGTGACCTTCTCGATGAACTGCTGCAGGTAACGAGCGTGCACCGAGAAAGTGGACCCTTGGGTGGTGTCCTCAACCCCGACTTTCTCCGCCTCCTCGAGCTCCGTTATCCAGATCGAGACCACCTTGTCCAGCTTGGACCCGACCAGGTAGCAGAACGAAGCGTCCTTCTTGCCGCCTTTCTCGAGGATCCGGTCACCCAGCGCCTCGCAGAGATCGGGGAACTCGGAGTTGTCCGAGTAGGTACACAAGATGACCATGGCCTCCTTCCAGTCCGACAGATCGGAATTATAAACCACGTCCCACAGGTTCTTGTCAAGTACAGACCCGAGCAGCCTCAGGTAGCTCGGGTAGCCTTCTTTCTGGGCCAGGTAGGCTGCCTGTACTTTCTCGACGAGCTCGGGTCCACCGCAGTTGGCGATAAGGAATGCGTCCGTCATCCGACCCTCCTGCAGACACAGGTCCGTTGCTTTGGCAAAGTCGCCGACCAACAATGCCTGCGTTATCTCCTTCTCGATCGTCGTATCTCCGTCGCTGAGAATATGGAATGGATTGTCCGTCTTGGCGCCCTTGGCGGCGGACAAAAAGTCATCGCTGTCACCACCACTGCCGTCGCCCGAGGTCTCAAAGAACGAGGCCTTCTTGGCATGCCCGCGGGGTTTGGGCTTGACTGGCGATGGCCCGTCTGTGCTCTCGGCTGCGTTTTCGTTATTCTCGTTGGAATCGGGCTCCTTCTGGAAGCCGAGGTACCCGGGAATACGCTCGCGAGGGTTGGATCCTGCCAAAGTCTCCATCACAAGCCAATCCGCCTTCTCGTCCTCGGTCCGGGCCTTGTCGGCACGGTCTTTGCAGATACCTGGAATGTCGCCGGATTTGACGCTGTTCTCAAATCCTTCTGTCGCGGACCCTACGTCGGAGTCGACCGAGAATTGTGAGATGCTGAGCTGCGATGTTTTCTTCTGTCCGGCTTGCGCAGCAGTGGCTGGCCTAAACACCACAAGCTTGCCGCCAAAGCCAAAGGATGCCCCAACAGGACGCGCAAGCCAGCTCGGTGCCTTTGTGAGCGTGAACGATGGCCCGAGAGGCTGTGACTGCGTGGTGCTGAAGAACTCCTCCCCATCGAGATTGTTGTTGGCGGTACCTTGGCCGGCCTGGGAATTGGTGTTCTGCACTGTTTGCACCACAATCTTTCCATCGAAGCTCGCCGTGGCGATGATGCTTGGGTTCTGAGGATTGAAGCTCGTGGAGAATGTCCAGTTGGTGGACTCGGGGAACTCGCCGTATTTCTCGCCAGTCTGCGGGTTCCACATCATTGTCTTGTTGTCCTTTCCGCAAGACAGAAGCAGATCACTGTCCCTGGCGCACCACGAAAGAGACAGGATACCCTGGTCGTGGCCCTGGAGAGTACGCTCTGGCGCGTTGGAGTTACGAAGGTCCCACAGGAGGATGGCGGGATTGTTATCGTCCGGAGTCGCAACAAGTAGCTTCGTCGAGTTGTTTGGGTCCCAGGCAATAGCACTGACGGGCTTCCGGTTGTTCAGAGTCCACGACGCCTTCTTTGTTTTCAGATCCCACACCATGACGAAACCGCCGACACCGCCAGTCGCCAAGATGTGGGGGACGATGCGGTTCCATGCCAGGCATTCGAGGTCGTCGGCGCGCGCGGCGGCCGTGCCCAGTCGGAAAGCGTTGGATGGCTCGTTGGTGTCGTATACGAAGAGCTCGCCTTTGAACCCAGCAGTCGCGATGATGTTTGGTCTTTGCGGATTGAATTGCAGAGCCTTGACAGGGCCGGTGTGCTTGGTCGTCCGGGAGATCAGCGCAGCTTCGGACTGGCCGTTCAATAGGCGTTCTGCGTCCCACATGTCTAGGCTTCCATTCTCAAGGGCCCCAGCGATTATTCCGGCGGGGTGATCTGAACCGGACGGACCCCAGGCGATATCGTAGAACCTTGGGGACAATTAGAACGGTAGGAAGACAAGGAGACAGCCAGCAAAGAAGCAACTGAAAACCACAGTCATACCTTGAGTCGATGCTGAGGCTGATGATGGGCGAGAGCTCCTGTCCCGACTCCTGGCCATCCAGGTTGAGATCCCACAACTCCAGCTTGCTCTCGGCAGAGAAGTCGTCGTCGACTGCACCAGCCCTGGTTCCCGTGACGAGAATGGGGTTTCCTGGTCCCGGGGACCAGGTAAAGGCCGCTGTTCGTTGGATTTCCCGGAGACGGACCATTGTGACTATTGGTGGGTGGTGGAGGACAAGTGTGTTCTGCGGGGGACATGAGATATGATAAGCTGCGATCTGGCAAGATGGGAGGAGATGTGAGTTAGCTCAAGTTGGCTGGGGCGGGCTTTCTGAGGAAAGCGCTGAGGTAAAAGCTAACTTGGAAACTTGGACTTCAGATATCGCTTAATAGGTCGCTTGGGCTATTCAATATAGACTTGGATATCCTTCATTTAATACTGCGGACCGTTTATTTGTATTTCTACCAATAGATGGCTCGTGGAAACTGTCACAGAGTGTTTCACGTGATTAAAATCCACAAATCATGCTCAAATTACAACTCCAACTACGTAACGAAAAAGATCTAGATAACCTGTACGTGCTTTACTGCAATGGCAACGAAAGCAAACTGTATCAAGCCAGTTACTTGTCTTGTAAAATAAACAACTCCTTGCTCTCTCACACTCACTCATCTCGACTTTTCCTTTTCACGCCCTGCTCAATTATATATATACTAATCAAAAGGCCCGCCCAGTAACAATGGCAGATGCAGCTCGATGGAAAGCAACCGTGCATGTGGGTGGGCTTGCTCCCATGGTGACTGCAGAGCACGTCCGCGACGCGTTTCTCCCCTTTGGCGATATCGTCGAAGTGACGGTTCCCAAGAATGACAATTCTCGGCCGAACCAGGATCCAAACGTGCCGCCAGAGACGCACCGTGGGTTTGCCTATGTCGAATACGAGGACGCCGACGATGCCAAGGAAGCCATCGATAACATGGACCAGTCTGAATTCTTTGGCCGTCTCATCAGGGTTTCGGCAGCGAAGGCGCCCAAGAGCGCCGAAGAGGGGCTTGGCAGCAAGACTGCTGTGTGGGAACAGGTGAGTCGCCTCGACGAGAGGCTGGTGAAAATATACTGACGTCATTTATAGGAGGGATGGCTCGCCCAACATGCTGCCGGCGAGGAGATAGCAGCCGCGGATCCCATGCAAGGGCTGGAGGGGCTGGATGTTGCGGGGCCGAAGCGTCAATGAGGCAAGCAGGCAGGCAAGAAAGCATGGTGTGTGGGCATTTTGGCAGCTTGGTTCAACTATGTGAAGCATGGCGACGGCGTGAATGGATAGAAGGCGTCTGTGGCAGTATCAAACACAGCTATCTTGATCTCAGAGGACTTGAAAGAAGAGGAAAGAAAGAAAAAAAACGGGATTATGCTCCTCTTCTCTCAGGGGCTGACTTGGACTGTCTGATGCTTTTTCTGAAGCGGGATCCGCTGTTGAGGAGTCTCGAGAACGCGAGACACCCGCCTACATTTCCCTACCTAACACTATATGCCAATGTGTTTCGGCCAATACCGTGTCCCACCCATATGACTTTTCAGTGATCTCTGATATCTCGAATCGGGCTGGTTCCTAACTTAGTGTTGCGACTCGGCCTTGTCATGGCCGCCGTGGGACTGATCCCTCGCAGCAGCTCCCTGGCGCTTCAGCCGCAGGTTCTTGTCCGTGGCGAACTTGCGCATGATGGAGTAGGATGCAGCAGCCAAAGCGAAGAAGACGACAGCAGCTGGATATGGGATATCAGACACGCCATTCAACAACGCGTGCTGTGCACAAGGCGGCACCAGACCAGGAGGGGTGCGTACCGAGGGGGTAAAGCTCAGGCGGGATGCTCTTGATCTTGCGCAATCTCTGCGTTATCGTGTGGGCTTGCCCCAAATGTCAATTAATGTTTCAACAGAGCTTACAACAAGCTGCTGGATGATATCGCGCATGGAGCAACGTAATTGGTGGAGGGCAAACATTGCAAACATACCAGCTTGATCGTCTTTCTGCAATCGCAATCATAATCAGCATGACATCCGATTAAGCTTGGAGACAGACGGCCAGGGTTGAAGCTCACTCACCGGGAGAGGGCTCCTCAGACGAGCCGTGGGCTGGAAAGGCGCCCTCAGGAGAAACGTCGGACGCATCGCGAGCGAGATTGTGGGACGCATGGCTGAGCGCGCGATTCGATTTTCGGTAAACTGCGAGGTATGGAGTCGCGAGGTTCCTGTTGGCGGTTTGAATATCCAAGTTCAATTTAACGGGGGGGGATGAGCTATGTCCCACTGATGTAAGCTTTGGCACATTAACCGCTGAATAACCCATAAAGCTCTCCCGACCCCATCAACTTCAAGAGATAACTATTTTCAACCTCAACCTCCCCAAAGTTTCAAAATCTCCGCCTCATCCCACACAATCGGACAACATGGCCGACGACGAGGAGACGCTCGTAGCCCGCCCTTTCAAGTTCGTCACCGGTAAGTTTCCTTTCCAGGTCAGCGTCATCCCCACAGGCTAACAGCTTATACAGTCGGTACGTTCTATATCCATTCGTTGGCATGGGGTCATGATTCAATATTCGCGATGCCCAGCACCCACGCAACCCATCCGAACAATCCGGGCTCAACTGGCGCAACCTGACCGTTTTGGTGTGCATAGGAACGGACGCTCGTTTTCCCAACCAGAACCAAACGAAGCACTGCTGGCAGAATTATGTTGATTATCACAAGTGCATCAACGCCAAGGGAGAGGAGTTTGCCCCTTGCAAGCAGGTCGGTACTGTCTTGCCGATGCATCGTATCGTATCGCGCCCTGACTATGATGCAGTTTCAAATCGCCTACCGCGCCCTCTGCCCTTCCAACTGGACTGGCCAGTGGGACGCCCAGCGTGGTATGTCTTGCTTCCACTTTTCCTGGCCACGTTCATTTCTAACGTGCCCATAGCAGGAGGTAACTTCCCCACCAACCTGAATGAGTAGGCACATCGTCGTTTCGGGAGTACGCGGTGGATGAATACGTATATACGGTCGTCATGAACTGAGCAAGACATCCTTCACGTGTCTCCGCACTATTGGTCTCCGTTTGACATGTGTTATGATTTATCACCTATTGCCATCTATAATACATAGGGTATCCCAATAAGATAGGAACAAACAACAGAACCGTACCCTTGATACGAATAGCCTCTTGCGCCTCATTCGCCATCTGAACTCATAAATTCGTCATCTTCGTCGAACCCAAAAAACTTGCGTGGTTTCGCAGTAGCTTTTTGCGTGGCAGATCCCTTGGAGGATGAGGACTTTTCAGAAGCGCTTGCCTTATCCTCATCAGCATCTTCATCGCCCTCGTCTTCGTCCTCATCCTCATCCTCATCCTCATCGCCCTCGTCTTCGTCATGCACTTCCTCCTCTTCACTGGTCGCAGACCCCGCCGATGTCTCAAGTAAATTATCTTTGTACGCTATCCCCGACTTCATAACAGCCCAGACGGCCTCACGGGCCCTCTCACTCGCTTCCTCCTTCTCCTCAACCCACTTTCCGTCAAGCTTGCCCTTGTCCTTCTTCAAGTCTGCTTGGCGCTGGTCGGCCATATCAACAATCTCTTGCCAGTGCTGTCGACGTTTGTCTTTTTCCTTTTTCTCCATATCAGGCTTTATCGCGAGGTACTCGGCGAGAGCCTTGGCCTCTGTGACCGTTCGTAGCCGTCGGCCGTCGAGATTGCGGCTCGAGGCGTTCTCGTCACCTTGCTTGCGCTTCTTACGCGATGACATGCGCCCACCTGCAGCGCGGAGCTGGGAACCAAAGCCACCCTTGCCACCACACAGTGGGAGAGAGAGCCGGAGGGGAAGAAAGTCATCTTGCGGGCTGGAGAGATACGCAGAGATGGGCAGAGCCGATTCGTGTGGAAGCTCCTTGTTTGAGTTTGTTGTCGCAATGACGCGGCTGTGTGCGAGTATGGGGGCACGCTCGTAGAGAGACTCCCAAAGCTGGGATAGAGTTGTCGACGATGGAATCGCGAAAGCGATGGTCTTGTGTGGTAGGCCGCCGATGGCGTCGACAAGGATATTGACGTGCGTCATGTTTAGTCCGGAATGGATCGAAATCCGCGGTTTGCTCCTACGATAACAGGTGATGGGGTTGGTTAGATGGATGAGGATGGTAAGACAACTTTGGCAGAGAATAGAACTTGGCCACCAAAGGCTTGATTAGTCATCACATCATATGTCATGTGATATGTATCTACGTACCGACAGCATCGACCGAGATACGTACCTTTTTTTAGGGCTGTCCTTTTCGCACAAATCCACACGATCTCCACGGCCTCACTATCACGAACCGGAATCCCATCTCCTGACTTGCAAGTTAATTTTGAAAGCCGTCAAGATGCTTATTCCCAAGGAGGACCGCAAGAAGATCCACGAGGTGAGTTCAATACCCCTCCCTCATTGCGTGATCGCCCGAACTGGCCTTTGCTCGTCCTCCCACACAGAATCCAAAATATCCTACTTATGCCCAAAATGCTAATTCGACGTGAATAGTATCTCGTGCGTGAGGGTGTCGTAAGTCTTAACCCCCCGACGACACTTTAATGATAAAACACAAGCAAAACGATGCCAATTTCTCGGCGACCATACCGACTTTTCCCAACGTCGCGCTGAAATGGCATTTTTTTCCCGGGCGCGAAAGCTAACGGTTCCTCTCCAGCTCGTTGCCAAGAAGGACTTCGACCTCGAGGAGCACACGGACATCGAGACCCACAACCTCTACGTCATAAAGGCCTGCCAATCCCTCAACTCGCGCGGCTACGTAAAGACGCAGTTCTCATGGCAGCACTACTACTATACCCTGACCCCCGAGGGTCTCGACTATCTCCGCGAGTGGCTCCACCTCCCCGCCGAGATCATGCCTGCCACTCACACCAAGAGCCAACGGTCTCACCAGCCGCCTCACGGCCTTCTCGGTAACGATGGCCGCGGCGAGAGGAGGGGCGGCTTCGGTGGCCGTGGCCGGGGAGGTGACCGCGGTGACCGTGGCGACCGCGGCGACCGCGGCGATGGCGGCTACAGGCGGCGTGGCGGCGAGGATGGCAAAGAGGGCGGCGCCCCAGGCGGCTTCGCTCCCGAGTTGTGAGTTTATACCATGCAATCCGATACTCCGCCCGACCTTGAAATTGACTGTTTCTCAGCCGCGGTGGATTTGGCCGTGGCCGTGGTGGTGATGAGGGTGCCGAGGCTCCTCCGTCTTAAATCAAACGTCAAAAAACGTTTCCTACGACCTTTTCATACTTTCGGGACGCAAACGGGGGGGGAGTTGGGAATCGCGAAACGGGTTGCAAGGTACAAAATGAGGGTCTTTGCTATCATCATGCCCAACGGTACCGGAACCTGGGGCCTGGATTTTCGGTTTCCGGCTAGAGCCAATATAGCATGCAAGCTTGCCTCCCATGATTGCATGCATGGTGGTAGTGTCATATGTGAGGGAGCCGCACCGTGACTGACGCAAAGTTCAATGTGTCCATAAATACTTGTCATTATATAGAGTTGATATTACCGCCCTCGAATCCTTTGTCCTCCTTGACGGCACTGATTGTATTGTATTTTAACACAGTTATTGAGGCACCCACCCGCCGCTCAATGCAGTCTGACTCCGATGAAAATGCTGTGATATACGCTGAAATAATGCCGCACTCATGATTCCGATGACATCGTCCACCATCTTTGAGAGTCATCTCAAGCCGAAGCCCTCACTCTCATGCACAGCCCTCCAGAGTTGAGCCTCGAGCTTCTGCCGGGAGGCGTACCGGAACAGGGAGAGCATATTAAAGCACGTGTGTGCGATTGGGTATCGATTACAATCATCTCCAAGGCATGAGATCTTGATTGGAAGGAGAGCTGCCCCAGCCGCAGGAATACGGTCACTTCCAGTTATAAATGACAAGAGTTTGCGCTGGTCTGTGGGGGTGGCGGCAGCGAATGTGTCCCAGAGCCACTCAATCACCGGCTCGGAATCTTGCGGGCTTTTGGACCCCCAGTTGTCATACAGGGCTACCGCCCGAAGAGACGCAATGTCAAGTGCCTCGTCGGAGCCGCGTACGAGTAACTCGATCTCCTCGGGTCGGAAGAGTGTAAGAGCGTTGCCTCCGCAGACTGTCCAGAATCCGCGCTTAAAGGGCTCAAACTGCCGTGTAACAGCGGTCTCGAGCACGTACCTGACATACAGGTTGACGTACTCGAGGCGGTTGGCGTTGGTGACGGACCTGAACTCGCCACCGGGGCAGAGAGGCACTTTGTTGACGGTGCCATACTTGTCGACATCGACGCTAAAGTCGAGGCAGAGCGCATCTTCAACATCACCATCGTACTCGAGCAGTTGCCGGAGACTCTTGGCCAATCTCGGTCGGAACTCTTGCAGGTCATCAAGCGAGTACGTCAATGCCGGTCTGGGGTGGGCGGATGAACCCAGACTCGGGGCCGGCGCAGAAGCAAGGAGCTTGCGGAAGGCAAATGGAGGGAGGGCCACGTCCAGGATTGTCGAGTTATAGATGGCAAGACCCATGAGCACACCGACAAGGAAGAACTGATCCGATGTCTCGAAGCAGTTGGGGTTGAAGTAGCAGTACTGCGAATCCTCGTCGTAAACGAACATTCCTGTGGCAAGTTAGAAGAACCGCGAGGACTTGCCCGGCCAAAGGTTGTGTCCCAGAACAGAATAGAGCAGAACAGAACAGAACAGCACATACCGTAATCGGGGTTGAAGATCTCCCTTACGAGCAGCAGAAACCACTCTTTGCGCAGGCCGCCGGCATCTACTCCTTCCTCGCCCTTAAACACAATGCGCAGGCCCTTCTTTACGTCCTCACCACCGCTGCCAATAACCTCGCTGACGGCTTTGAGACTGTCATCAACCAAGCAGTCCCTCCGCACCTCGAGAACAAGGTATTGCGTGATGTTCTTGCGAGTCAAGAGACTATCAAAGAAGGCATCGCGTGCTTTGCTTTGCATCTGCCGCTTGGCATCAAATTCGAGAATCTTCATCTTTGCCCAGATACTGAGCAGGAACGGGTACTGGCAAAAAGAGAATTTCGCCCGCTTCGACTCCCAGCTTTCGAAGTCGGCAACAAGATCCGTCAGGTCTATGAGGGTGTTGTAAAAGTCGCTCGTGGGCACCAGTTGTCCGTGGGTGTGCACCCCTTCGCGCGAGCCCATCTCAGTGGCCCGGGGTGGCTGTTTGTCGTTTCTTCTGATATTCTCGGCATTATTCGCGGCGAATAGCAATGCCATGAAGCGCGCGGCTGCCTTTATCTGCCAATCATCGTGGTAGACTACGGGCTTCGGTCTTTCGGCTGGCTTCTTGGAGGAACTTGGATTGCCTACTGCGGCGTGGAGAGTCGCCACCGAGCGGCCGGCAGCCATGCTGGGGATGAGTCCTGCCGTGATATCCACCTCTTTGACCTCGGGCCTTTTGTCGTTTTGACGTATGAGCCGATAGGCAAGGAATCCGGAAACGAGATCCTTGATGACGGTGAAACGGCGCAGCGGATACTTTGCGAACCAGTATATCAAGTGATTGTGGCATTCGTTGCTGGAGCCTGACGCAAGACCGAATACCCGTTTGAGGATGCCAGAATGCTGCCCGCCCACCGTCCCAGAAGGTGGTTCGGAGAAGTCGCCCGTCGGTTCTGCTCTTTTCACCGGCGCCCATGGCTGGGTTTGAATCCGGCCTCTAAAGTGCTGCAGGTTCGGTCGTAGGAGGGGGTTCTCGAGAATGATAAGCAGGAACCTGAGGTCATCTGGCTTGCTGAGAGGGCGGCCAGGACGCTTGAGCAGGATCTCGGTGGCCTTGAGCAAGACTCTGTGGGTGTGCTCCTGGGCCCGCAGCAATTGAAGTTCGAGGTCCTCGAGAACACGGTTTGATGGCGCAAAAAACGTCTCGTCTCTGGGGATGTCGTCGTACACCTTCCTCCAAGGCTCGGCGGCATTTATGACGGCATGATACCACTCATCCAGCTCAGCCCACTCCAGGGAAAGAGATTTGGACGTCAGGGGTGACAGCCCGGCGGCGTCGCCTTTCCACGATGGCCGCCGGACTGACTGGGGCACATCGGGTTGACCCCCAGTCCACCAGAGGCCATTCTCGGCGAAGTTTCCCAAGAGAAGGAGTTTGGGGTCCAAGTCGCACACGGCAGCGTCTGCGGAAGGCCGTTGCGTTTCCTTCCTGGAAGGCAGCACCGGTTTTCTCTTGATCACCACATGCTCGGCGGGTGGCCGGTTATCAGCCGGGGAGCGGCTGTCTGCGGAGGGACGCCTGATCTGAGGGTAAAAAGACGAATTAACACATTCTAAAGACGTCAGGGAGTTCACAATGTAGTCCTCGAGTGGCCTGAATATCCTCCTAAAGTCGTCGTCGATACAGCTGGAATTGGAATTGGAATTGTTTCTTTGTCGAGAGGTGTGCGGAAAGGACGGGCGTTCGTGATGAGAGGCTGAGAAGGACCTCCCATTTGAATTTTCGCTGGGCAGATTCGGCCGTAATGTCGGTTCCTCGTCGAAAACGAAGGTAGGCCCCATGCCGGGCGATGTGGAAGGCGGTAATCGCGTGAGTTTGGTTGTGATTGTGGTTGTGGTTGTGTTTGAGTTTAAGTTTGAGTTTGCGTCTGGCCTGGGTATCGGTATCGGTCGGAAAGGGTCATCGAAATATCCAGTTCCGGGACTTGGCGGGTGTTTTGGGTCCTTTGATGAGTAGACATGGCGTGCGAGGTAGGCGAAGATGCATTGCCGTATCAGCCTCCTTGTATGCTCCAGCGATATCGGTCTTGCTACGGCCAAGGGTCAGCCAGCTATCAGGTCTCGGGCATAGATAGGGTCAGGGAGGATTGGATCATTATGCATACCCCGACCGAGAAGGGATGGTTTCGGCGGCGACGCATTCCCATGACTCCCAGTGCGTGGCTTCCTGGGGTCCCCGTCTGATGGTTGGCGGGCAAGATCATTAACGGTAAGACATATGGTGCACTTGAACACGTCCAGTTCCTTGGGCCACCGCATCAGCGAGCCGCAGGCCATACAGCTCCCGGATGTGAAGTCCTTCCCCGCACTGCTCCCATTCCTGGCATCGAATCTCTTGGGAAGCATGTTGGGAGCTTGCTTCGCTGGCGGGAGCGCCTCGTCGTCGTCGTCGTCGTCGTCGGTCGAGTCGGTATCCACGCGAGAGCCCGCAGCGGCGGTGGCCCCGCCGTCGTCTCGACGTTTCTTGAGCCCCCAGAACAGGGAAGGGAACGGGTGGCTCATGGAGCGCGAGTGACGGCCGGGCTTTCCAGGGCGGCTTATCGGGCCAGGCAGCGCGGGAGACGGCGTGCTTGAGGCTGCGCTGGGGGTCGAGCCCGTGGATGCAAAGTCCGAGTCGGACGATGTCGAGGAGCGCGACTGCAGGAGCGCGATGTCCGGCACAAAAGCTCCCAGGCCCAGGTTGGTGTCGCGTGCAGAGCAATGCAACCGTGAGACAAGATCGGCGCTCGTAGACGTTGGTGTCGGTGTTGGTAGGGGCCAGGGGTTCGATGGATGGGGGGGGGGATGGCCATGTCGCGCGTACGGTTGCTGATTGCTATTATGGTTCTGGGGCGGTGGATGATGGGCGGCGGATCGGGATGGAAGGTTGGACATGGTGGAGGCAGGCGCATCGGGATGCTCCTGCGGGTCGAAGACGAGTCGAACTGACATTCCAGGCAGGAGAAGGAGAAGGAGGGGAGAAGGAGAAGGGCGTTCTGGAGGAAGGCGCGCAGCAAGTAATCTGGGGGTCTGTCTGGGAGTCTATCTGGGAGCCTGTCTGGGTGGTCTGGATAGTATCAGCGTTTGCTGTGTTATCAGATTCAGGCGAGTATCAGGCGAATAAGGCTTCCACGCCGTATTCAATTCGAAATGGTGGATGCGATGTGGGATAGAGCGCGAGCTGATGGAGGGAGGGATCGATCATTCGATTAAGGTTCACGTCAAACACGCCTCAGCCTCTAGTGTGCAACGGTAAACGAACGTGACGATGGCGCCGTAATCAAACTTTCCACAGATTGGGACAGAGACAAATGACAAACGCGGTCAAGCAGATGATAAAGTTAAATCCCTGAGAGACGCGAAGCCCCCTTGCCAGTCCCGATCCAAACAGCCAGGTCCTGGTTTGCGCTGGGGGCCTATCACAGCCGAGCTCACCACGAGAATAAGTTGACGATAACCCGGGTCCATTAAATTTAATGATTTTTTTTAAAAAAATTGCATTTCTTGTTCTTTCTGTCCCTCTTTTTTTCCCCTTCTTTTCCCACCCCTTTCAAGCTAATTTTCAGCCTCGGACTAGTCCCAAGAGCATGTTCGTGTTCTTTCGTCGGGTAGCGCCAACCTCATGGGCCGACTCCCAGAATCGATTCGCAGTTGAAGATGATTGTGGCGTCGGTTATCGTGATGGATTGCTGCGAGGAACCATGGGCGTTTTGAAAGGGGAATTGGCGAATTGAGAGCACCTGCAAACCACCAAACAGAGACATCACTGAGGCTGACACTGCCGGCATCCGACGGAGCATTGATTTTCCATCGACCTCGACCACTCGCCCAGCCATTATTCCCTGCAGGCCATCTCGTATACGGTATCTGAGATTCATACATGTACATTTACGGTCTGATTGACGAGGCCGGGCCGCCAGCCTTGGCATCTCACTCAATTTTAGCCGTCCATGCTGATATGGTCATGGTATCATTATCAGCCTGGCCAGTTCTCATAATCTATGCTGATCAGAGCATGCTAGTCCAGCAAGGTCGAGCCATGGTTGCGTAGACATATATACAAGGTAGATGGTGGTTTTCGACTTTGAAGTCCATGCGAAAAAAGTACCAGCGCCTGAGGGAACATTGTGTGCTTGACCTTTTTACGATATAAAACGCGAGCAGCTCGTCCTCCTGCTCACAGCTCGTCCTCCTGCTCACGACGTGGATCCCATCGCCAAAGCCCTGGCCTTGGCGTCACTGGTCACTGCCTCGGCATTCATCTTCTTCACCCGCGTTGAGTTCTCCTGGACATGGCGCAGGGCTTGTGCGTCCCTCTCCAGCTTTGCCATGGCTTCCGTCTGAGCATGCGACGGCGTCAGCCTCTTGGCCTTTGTCTCCCCGAGAAAGAGCTCGAGGATCTCGTCCGAGTGGCGGTCCTTCATGTCGATTACGGTGACGCGCTCGTGGGGTTCCGGCTCGGGGGCTTTGGACATGTTGAGCGGCGAGGACGCTATGGCAGGGGGCGCCCTTCGCTGCGGGTGGCTTTTGGTTGCCGTTTCTTCGACGTCCTGGCGACGGAAGTAGATGGTCATGGTGGCCGGGCCTCCCTTTTCGAGATACCGGTTGACGATCATCGGCACGCTGGGGTTGTGGTACTTGAGTTGGGGGAGGAACTGCCGCCAGAACTTTCTGTCGAGAACATGTCAGTCCATGGAGGATGATGGACGGGCGATGTGACTGCGGTCGGTACCTGGGCCCAAAGTTCCCATCATTGAACCACCTCGAGAAGTCCATGTGTATCCTGGTCACCTCGGGGGGGAGAAGCGCCGCTGCGGGTCCATTCTGAAGCGGTAATATCTGTTCGGATGGGGGTGTTAGGGGTGGACATGAAGGCTGATGGCATTGGAAGTTGGGCTCACCCTCTGTTGAGATTCAATTAGCCACAAGACATGTAGTGGTAGGAGTAGCAGTAAACAAAACAAAACATACCGCACTCAATTTCACCGAGCGTTTGAGTAGGCCGCCCATGTTGGTAGTCGAGCCAGCATCGCTTCGCTTCTGCACCACCGTTTGATTCGGCCTTGGGGAAAAAGTTCAATTTGATCAAGATAAAATGTGACTGTCCGGCAGCTGTAGAGGCTTGCTGAGCGGCCCGGCAGCTACACCTTGATATCCTTCTTATCGATAAGTGACGTAGGATAGGCAAAAAATCGCGAAAAAAAATATTATTATATTGTCAAGTGAATCTCCCGACGGATGACGAGTCCCATTGGAACATGCGCACCGCGATAGCGCCCGCGAGATGGTTACGGCATGTTTTGGGGAGCCCGGCTCCTCTCATCCGTCATGCAGGCCACCGATCTCCAATCCTGGCCCCCCAGCATATCGCGACTGTCGTTCCCCCCGAATTCTTTGCAATCCACCGACGGCATATCACGACTGAATCCATCTCTCCTGCCGAGCCTCATATAACAGAGGCCGAGACACTGGACCCCCCAGCGCCGTCCCCAACAGCAAAGCAAAAGCTCCCGTTGCAGTGCACAGGATGCGGCGCCTTTTCGCAGACAAACGACCCTAGCATCGCAGGGTTCTTTGACGTACACCGGAAAGCCGTTACCAACTGGATGAGGAACACCAGGGAGTCCCTTCGGAAGGCAGACGTCGGCGCAGAGGACCAGGTTGTCCGGAATGTCCTTCAGGGCATGACTCCGGAAGAGATTGAGAGTCTCGGGCTGGGCCCTGGTCTCATTGGCGAGGGACGGGTGCCACGAGGTTTGTCGCCGTCGCCTCCTCCATCATGCTATGATGGATAGCCCATGAACTAACGCTGCGACAAGAGGTTGCTCTTCAAAGGCCGCCTCTCTGCGATCGTTGCCACGGCATAATACATCACCACAGGGGAGTGAGCATCTACCACCCCACCGTCGATTCGATCCAGCAGACGATTGCCGAGTCGCCGCACAAGTACAACCACATATACCATGTTGTGGATGCTGCCGACTTCCCCATGTCTCTTGTGCCACGGCTGAGCGAGGCCATAGAAGGCGTGGCGTTGCGGAGCAGGAACCGCCGATACCGCACAGATCACTTTTACCACGGCTACAAGATCGAGATGAGCTTCATCATCACGAGATCGGATCTTTTGGCACCCACCAAGGAGCAAGTCGATAGGCTGATGCCTTTTATGCAAGAGACGCTGCGTGAAGCGCTGGGGCGGCTGGGCAAGAACATCAGATTGGGCAACGTCCATCTCGTCAGCGCAAAGCGGTCCTGGTGGACGACCGACCTCAAGCAAAAGATCTGGGAGAGGGGCGGCGCCGCTTGGTTGGTGGGGAAGTTGAATGTGGGCAAGAGTCTGCTTTTCGAAGCAATCTACCCCAAAGGCCGTGTGGGGCCGAGCATGGCCAGAGCGGATGATGTCAAGATCGATCTGTTCAAAAGAAAAGAGCTGAACGAGGAGGAGGAGGACAACGACGATGACGACCAAAGCATGGACGAGTTCGCTCTGCTTCCGCCGGCCAGGCCTCTGGAAAACTACCCATCCATGCCGACGGTGTCTGCCATCCCCGGCACCACGGCGTCGCCCATCCGCATCCCTTTTGGAACCCACAAGGGGGAGCTTATTGACCTGCCCGGTCTTGCTCGCAGCGACCTGGAGCTGTACGTCAAGGAGGAGCACCGGGCCTCGCTGGTGCTGAAAAGCAGGGTGGTGCCCGAACAAAAGACCATCAGGCCGGGACAGTCGCTGGTGCTCGGGGGAGGGTTGATCCGTATCACGCCGGTGACGCCGGACCTGGTCTTTTTGGCGTATTCGTTTACTCCTCTCGACCCTCACGTGACGACAACAGCGAAGGCTGTCGGGCTTCAGAATGACTCGATCGACTTGGAGGTGGACCGGATCGCGACAAAAGAGACGGCCCAGGCAATCAAGAGCGCGGGCAGGTTCGAGCTCAAGACCGACCTCACAAAGTCGAGATCCGGCCCCATCACCAGAAACGACTTCCTTGCCATCAAGGTTGCAAATCTTCCGTGGCGGGTTCTCGGCATCGACATCCTCGTTGAGGGCGTCGGGTGGGTTGAGGTTGTCGCGCAAGTCCGGGCCAAAGACCTATTTGGGACGCCACGGACGCCACGGTCCACAGAGGAGGAGTACGAGGAGGAGGAGGAGGACGGGTTCGGGGAATCCTGGGCAACGCTCGACGCTGCTGAGGCGAGTATGCCTGGCGAGGAGCGTGACGACGATCCCTGGGCACGTCTGATGGGCATTGACGGGCAAAAGGAAAAGCAAACGGAAAAGGAAGCTGAAGCCGAAGCTGAAACGGCAGAGGGGACAAGGCCCAACTGGCCGGTCATTGAGGTTTTCACGCCCCAGGGCCGATTTGTTTCTTCCCGGAGGTGCATCAACGGATGGCTGATCAACAAGCCGCTGATCCTGGCCAAGCACAAGAGGTCGCGGCCGCGCAAGAGCATGAAGGGGCAAAAGAAGCTTGCCAAGAAGCGCATGCGGGCGATGCGTGCGGCATTCGCAGGGCCGGAGGCCTGAGGTCTCGACTCGAGGGTTTCATGTTGCATGTTACGAGACTACATGGGTTCTTTACATATCATGCATAAAAGATTCCAATCCAAGTTGGCATAATAAGATGACAGGCCCCCCCCCCAGACCAGAAGTTACACCTCGTGGGTCATGCAGCGGGCGGCAGTTGACGACGAGGCAGCCGGACCAAGAGACCAGGCCTTGTCTCGGTTTCAGAACCGTGGCTGGAATATGTCCGGTTTGGGAGTGGATTTGCGAGCCTACTTATGTATGTATCATGGCCGATGACATCAAGTAGATCCAGACATAACCAGGCCGGAGCGTCACGATTGCTAATTGCCCATGGCATGCACGACTCTACTGCAGTTGCGAGTGATGCATGCACCCGGTCACGATCTTCTCCCCCCGTCCGATCGCGAGGACAGAGGCGGGGGCGACCCTCGGGCAGGTTTGGAGGCAAGATGTCCTCACATGGGGTCGCACGTCACACCACAGACGGGGAGTTGATGGTGTCGCAGTGGGGGCATGGCATGGCATGGCATAGCATACTTGGCATGGCATAGCAGAGTAGATGATTGTCGAGATGCCCTGCAATGAATGCGCTCCCGTAGGCACGCACGCACATGCAGCAGCTCATCATCGATCACGGCTCCCGATTGCAACCGTGCGGGGGTGAAGGTGGAGGACAATACCGACATGTAATATCACCAATATGTAGGCCGCACCCCGCACAAGTCGATATCCAGAACCCTCCCTTTGGAGATGAAGATCATTGATTGTCGGGCGATCATGTAGTGCACGTGGACCATGAAAACTGCCGCAAATCGTTTGGATAGGGGGACGCTGTTGATTGGGCCCAAGAGACGGCGGCTTTGTTGATGCCTGAGCTGAGGATATATGGGATAACTGGCCTCAGATGCGAAAACGAGTGTGGGATCTGGACCCTGCGCTGATATGTATTGTCCGATATCTGCAATGATGTCATGAGCTCGTGCGCCAGATGGACAGATGGATATAATAGATGGATAGATGGATAGATAGCAAAGAGGTCTGCAGCCATACAGCGGCCTCGGCCCTTATCTCTCGGCTCTCCCTTACCGTGGCCGATGGCTGTGGGCGTCCAGAAATCCTTTCCAACAGATCACAACCGTGATGCCGCGGTGAGCCGTGGCAGCGAGGATCGCTCCCTTTTCCCCATCTGCTGTGCATGCAATTGGCTGGCCGAGCTGAGTGAGGGGTTTGACCGACCAGCCAGCCAGCCGTACATGAGGCGGCCGCCCATTGACCTGTTGGACTTTGAGGGATCGTTTGGTTGAGATAATTGATAAAAAATAAAAAAATTCTGCGATAGGTTTGTGTTTGGTAGGTAAGTATCCGGTATATGCTCTTCTGGTGCGTTCTCGCGTGGTAGAAGGTACTGGCTACCACCACCTTGCCCATTCAACGCTGAGCTGGTTATGTCATGGTACGTACCTTTTAATGCGCATGTGGGTCCTGCCCCAAATTCCCATCCCGATATCTTCCTACCACCGGTCAGCGCAACATCATCCGACCCAACAACAACAACAAAAACAACAACACTTCACCAGTCACTCTCAAGCAAATCGCCACATCCCTTTTTTCTGTTTCCTTTATTAATCCACTTATTCTTTTCTTTTCTTTGTGGCACCCTCCCACCCCCTCCTCTATCTACACGCACACCTGACCTGGCCCCTGGCGTGTATAAATCTACAAAACCTCTCGTCCTCGAAAAAAAAACACACATTCTTCCCTCACTTCTCCCCCCTTTCCTTTCTTTCTTCCATCATGTCATCCAGCGGCTCCAACTACCAAACACTCGCATCAGCACGCAACGCATCTCCCACCTCGTCAGCCGCAACCATGACTCTCACCACCACCATGACCGCGAACGCGCTGCAGCAGCCGGCGACATCGCAGCCACGCCGCACGGGGATCATGGCAAGACCGAGCCTCGGAGGCGGAAACGCCGTGCTGAAGCTGCGTGGCGCGCGCGCCGCACCCACCACGGGACGCTCCGTCTCGTGGGCCGAAGACGTCATCGACAATGAAGGACTGGGGCGGAAGAAGTCAAAAGGTCAGCAGTTACTTGCCACCTCTCTTACGTCCAATCAGTATTCTGACAAAAAAAAAACAGTCTGCTGCATCTACCGCCCTCCTCGCGCCGTCGACGAATCCAGCGACGAGTCGTCCTCCGAGTCTGACTCAGACTCGGACTCTGACACGGAGCCAGACCTGGACCACCCGTCGGAGAAGAACAAGGGTCCTGCGCACTCGCACAACCACGGCAACGGCTCCTGTTCCCACGGCCGCAACAGCAGACGTGACAACCCTTCAGGCAATAACCGCAAGACAAGTCCCAACGCCTACGAGCGTCTGCCGCTCAACCGATCACGGGATCCCGGCCAAAGCACCAACACGCAGAGGTAGACAGACAGATGAAGCTATCGGCATGGGAAAAGGAAAGAAAAGGAAAGGAAATGACTGCATAACCATGGATGGATCAGGCGATGACTTGCTTGCCTGCTTGCTTGCTTGCTGCGCTGCAATGGTAAACGGGGATGGATGGGTCTTTGTGTGTGTGTGGGTGAAAATCACGTCCTCTCGCCGCCGCTGGCGCCTACGAATGAGGACAGGAACCGGCGTTGCAGGGGACACCAGAAGAGCCCGGCGAGGCTCCTGACAGCACCCGGCGTAACGGAGGGCTTTGATCTTGATGCATCGTGTATCTAACTCGCTCATGATACAATTCAGGTGGTGATATCCAGTCGGAGCATTTATTTTATTTTATCACATTTTTTGCCATGCCATTTTGCTTTTGCCCGGATACCGAAACTAAAACTATACAGAAACTGAATACAGATAGACTACAGAAACTGGATACAGAAACTGGATACAGAAACTGGATACAGATACAGACTACAGTATGCTGGGACCCTGTTTCACCGCTTGGCTGCGTTGTAACGTAACCGCCCCAAATCACATGATGGGCGTCAAGATGGGCTCCCGATCAGCACAACGTGCCGTGCAAATCACCAGCCGATCCCGTCATGTCACGCCACTCAAAAGACGAGCCGTCCAAGCGGCGGCATTAGCCCATGCAGCCAAGGGGATGGACAAAGGGATGATGGATGGATGGATGGATATCTGGGCATTTCATTTTCACCTGTGTCATTACGGATAAGTTGATCCTGAATTACAGTGTAATAGTACAGCAGCTCTTGCTAATAGTGCCAGTGCTTCCGCCTTTCACCTCTTCCCATGCGACATTGGAAGGGGAAAAGAAAAGCCCTCCCGGCACCGACCTTGCAAGGCCTCCTTTCTTCCCTTTCTTGAGAACACGCTTGGGACCTTTTCCGAGCGATGACTTGCCTGGTCCTTGTGTGTGTGTGTATGTAGTGTAGTCCGACTGACTGACTGACCACCTTCACCTCCACCTCTCACCCATCCTTTCCCAACATGCGATGCATTTACCCTGAATTCATCTCTAAAACAAGCAACGAATACCAACAAAGGACTGCTCCATCCATGTGCTCCTGGTCCTGGTCCTGGTCCTGCCCCCCCCTCCCTGCCTCCCTTCACGTTCTGGAAGCCACGAATGGCAAAAAACGCGCCTGGTGCTGTGATGCTGCTTTGCTTCTTCCTCGCACCCAAAAAGAAAGAAAGCAAGACGAGGGGTTGCAAAAAAAAAAAAAAAAAAAAAATAGAAAAAAAAATTAGAAACAAGCTCCCTGCTCCCTCATGAGTGTGAAACGTCTAAGAGGGTGGCGGCGTCGTCTCGAGCATGCTGGGGACCCGCTTCCGCACGAGGTTCTTGGCGCCTCGTTGCTCGGGTCTTGGCACCCCTTGAATGGCCCGGGGCTCTCGCATGTACAGCGGGTCGAGTCTCATGGGGATCCGCGTCACCACCTCGTGGTACTCGCCGGGGAACTTGCCGTTGGGCACGGGCACTGAGGCCGTCCGCCAAATGTGATCGGTATGATCGGCGAGGAAATTGGGTATCTTGGCCGACCGTCCGCCGGCCGGCGGGAGCATCGAGCTCGGCGGGTGCAGCGAGGCGCGGTGTGAGCTGCGAATGGTTGATAGGCGAGAGATGCCCGACGCAAGGCCCGGGCGGCCCCTAGCCTTTTTTGCCATGACGATCTCGTCAAAGAGTCGGATCGACGGGTCTGTCGTCGGCTTTATCTCGCGCTCGTGGATGAATTCATTGAAAGCTGTGGAAAAAAATTAGTATGACGGCTCCAAAAGACATGAGGAGTGCAATATATATAGACTGACCCTGCGTGTCGCGCATCATCACGGCATACTCCTGCTGCTCGTACGGCAGGCTCTTGATGAAGCCACCCATGTCAAACGAGTACAGCTTGCCGTTGGCCCTGGCCTCCTTGCTTGGCCGGACAAGGTGCTTGCGGTACGTGTACATCAAGCTGGCCAGGCAGCGCACAAAGGCGGCTCGGACCCTGTCCTCGTGGAATGCGTCCGGGCACACGAGCGCAACGAAGCCGAGACACCTCCCGTGGGCCATGCACGCACACCCGGTGCACGCGTAGATGCCGTCGCCCTCGGCCTTGTCGTCGCAGACGGTGCACGTCGACGTGTAGTCGTTTGCGTGCCACTCGAACTGGTGGCCCTCGACCCAGACCGTCGTCTCGGTGTTGCAGACGGGCTGTATGAGCATGTTGGGCATGATGGTGGACGCGGCCAGCGTCGACGGCGCGTACATGGACGGCGCGTAGCCGGCATAGCTGGCGCTGGCGCCGCCACTGCCACCGCCACCACCGCCAGCGCTGCCGCCCAGCGACGTCTGCGAGTCGATCGAGATGGCCGACACCGAAAGGCTCGCCTGGTGGCCGATAAAGGGCATGTTGGGCCGGCTGGCCTGCGCGTGCTTCTCCATGCCAAACGACGAGCTCCTCCGGGACCGGTCGTCAAAGTGGCCGGACCGCTTCTCCCTCAGCGTCGACGTGAGCGCGAAGCCGGAATCGCTCATCGAGACAGGCGTCGACGGCGCCTGCGGGAAGTTGATGGACTTGGGCGACACCGAGTTGGGCGGGCTCGTTCTGCTGGACTTGCTCGTGTCGGGCCGCGCGGTCGGCGGCGGGTCGAGCTTGACCGACGAGAACGCGTTGAACATGGGTTTGCGGCTGTCCGACTTGGGTTCGGGCTCGCCAAACGTCGACGAGTTCTGCGACACCCACTTGCCGAGGGTGCTCGGCGTCGACGACCCCGTGAAGAGGGACTGGTTCTCGGCCGAGAAGGCGTCGTAGGGGAAGGACTCGATGGCGTACGGGGGCGGCCCGGTCGTGACGCCGTACCGCAGGCGGTGCGGGGCCGCATGCTGGAGCAGCGACATGAGCTTGCGCCGGTGCTGCCGCGGCAGGCGGTGCGGCTGCACCGTGGCGTCGATGGTGTCCCTGTCAAGGTCGACGAGCACGTAGTCATCCTCGGGAAGATCGATGCGCTCGTAGCGCCGTTCCACGCCGACAATGTACGGGCAGGGGGCCTCGAGCGCGGACAGGAGCCGGGCGGGGAGGATGGGGATGAAGATGCTGGCCCACTTGAGCGGGTACAGCAGGCTGGCGAGGGCGTGGCAGGCCAGGTGGAGCATGGCGGCGTGCGACGAGAGGAAGATGATGCGGGACTCGGACATGGCGAACTCGAAGAGCGCGACAATGTTTTCGAGGGAGAGGCAGCGGAAGAGGGCGTACAGGTCGATGGTGCGCGACCCCGGTATCTCGTTGGCGGCCTCGCGCCGGGCGTGGAGCCGCAGCTCGCGCACGCCCAGCTCGACCTGCGTCATGGACCCGAGCGGGCTGAAGGCCTCGGTGCAGAGGTTGACGACGTACCGCTCCATCGGCTGCCAGCGTCCGACCCTGGGAGAGGTGGCCGGCACCCGGAGGACGGCGCCGTCCGTCATGGGCACGACGATGGCCCTCAGCCACTCCTTCCAGAACGACATCTTGGTCGCGTCGCGGCCCAGGATGCCGAAGGCGCGGGGCGCCCAGAGCCCAGACTCGCCCGTGGTCAGGCCGTCGATCTTGGAGGCGGCGCCGTGGCGCAGCGGGCGCAGCATCTCGGTCATGAGCGAGATCTTTTCCTCGACGGCGCTGATCTGGTCCTCGAGCGCGTCCCTGGCCGTGGTGCCCGACTGGATGGTCCCCAGCTTCGAGAGCAGCTGCGACAGCACGGTGCGCTCCTTGGCGAGGCGTATGCCCAGGCTCGCGGCCAGCTCCCTCTCCTCGTTGGACATGTGGCTCTGCCGCCACTGCTCGCATCTTCGCTCGACATCCTCGGCGATGTTGGCCGTCAGAGCGGTCCACACGATGATGGTGATGCCGTAGATCTTGGAGTTGTCGTCCGAGGTCATGGTGAAGCCGTGCCAGGTGGACCGCGGCCGGTCGTCCGAGGAGACGATCTGGATGTCGTTGGGGAAGGCAAACATGGGCACATAATCCGGGAACTTGCCTCGTCGCGACAACTCGTCGGCCACGTCCCTCTGGGGGTACCTGTCGAGCAGGACAGGCTCGAACCGCCTCTTGAGGGGGTGCATGTCGGGGTCGGTGTTGAGAGGTTCGGGGGGGGGGATGACGGAGTTGTAGGAGCTGAGACGCCTCGTGGTTCGTACGGACGCGGCTGCAGGAGAACAAGAAGAATAATGTCAGCAGAAGCAAAGGAGGGAAAGGAAGGGGAAAACCAACCTGGCTTGGGGGTGAGGGGCTGCTTCCGCACGCTGCTCATGTCCCTGAAGCTTATTTTGCGGCGGATGCTGCCCTTGAAGCTCCGGAGCGGGTTGCGCCGCATGTCGGATGCGTCGTCTCCCTTGATGCGGTCGAGCCTCGGGCTCACCATGGGAGGACGTGCCTGCACCTTGGCGCCGGCACTAAAGGTAAGGTCCTCGAGGAAGTTTTCACGCTCGGCGGCAAACTTGAGAAGCGCCTTGTCAAAGTCAAAGTCGGGCATGGAGGTCAGACGGTCGAGGCCGAGCCCGGCAAACGGGTTCACGGTGCCATCCTCGTCGATGGTGATGTTCGGAGTGGCGGTCGGGACGGTCGCGTCATTGAGCGACGTGGGTCGTGTCGGTGCGCTGCTGCCGTTTGTCGTTGCCGAGCCGGGGGCGGCAGCAGCAGCAGCATCAGTGGGAGGGTTGGTAGGACTTGACGGGATTGAGAAGTTGGCCGGTTTGAGGGTGGCAGCGCTGCTGCGATTGCTGCGCGTGTTGACATCGATCTCTTCGAGGGTGTGGATCGAGATCTTGGACAAGCGGTTCGCCGAGGTCTGGCGCGAGTGTCGTGCCGTGGCCTTGGACTGGCCATGATTCTCCCTCACCGCGTTCTCGGACTCGTCGTGCTGGCGCCGATGGGACTCCCGCGCCCGCTCGCGCTCGCGCTCCTGCTCCTGCTCCTCCCCATCCTCGACAATTGTTGTCGGTGCGTCAAGGGCCGGTGTCGGGCTGGGGAGAGGCGTGCCGTCATTGTACGAGATGGTCTCTATGCCGGCGATCCAGAAGTAGTCGGCCAGTGGCTTCGAGGAGTTCTCCATGACATAGCAGACGGGGGGACGCGCCGGGGAATCGGTGCAGAGTTGTTATAAAAAAAGGAGGGAGAGAGGGAGAGAGGGAGAGAGGGAGAGAAGGATCACGCTGACGCAGATTTGAGTAGACGTGTGATGGGTTGTTGTCGCAGCGAGCCGGCCTCTTTTTGACCTTTTTTTGGCCTTTTTTTTTCTCTTCTTCTTCCTTCTTCTTCCTTCTTCTCCTTCTTTCTTTCGGCGCGTAGCCCAGGGCAGGTATGTCAGGGTCTGTTCGTGCTTGTTCCAGGGTCTCTCTCTCTCTCTCTGTATATATCTCTCTTTTCTATATATATTTGTTGTTTTTTCTTCTTTGTGTTTTCGGAATCCCCCTCGTTCCTTGTCGCCCTTGCTGATCCGATGCCGCTTTGGCGGGAAACTTGCAGATGGCGGGTAGAAATCTCGAAAAGGGACTGGAGCAGCCGTGCCCAACGGGGGTCGTAAACAAAAGGGACGGCGGAGAAGGTGAGGAGGTGAGGAGAGGTGGAGAGGATGGCCGCAAATGTCCTTATCACATCTGTTTGTGTGTGGGGACAAAGTCCAGTCTGTCTGGCAGTCGGACAGGGTTCTGGGGTCCGTGTGAAGTTTTAGGCCCTCTTCTTGTTGCCAAATCGCGACGACGTGCAATGGGGAGAATGACGATTGGGTTTTGATTGGTCTCGATGTTGTTGTTGTTGTTGGTGGTGGTGGTGGTGGTGGTGGTGTTGTTGTTGTTGTTGCTGGAGGAGGAGGAGGAGGAAAAGAAAATTGAAGAAGAATAAAGAGAATAAAGAGAAGAAAAAAAGAAGGGAAAAAAGAGAGAAAAGAAGCAGGATGCGGTCGGTCCGCTGTTGGCCAAGACAGGAGAGCAATTGACTCTTCTCTATTCTCTATTCGTTGCCTGTGGTTGTTCGGGCTATCTGCATCTTCAATCTTTATTGTCTGTGCCCGACCCCTGGATAGCGTAATAACGAAGAGGATGGATGGAGGATGGAATGCGAGTGTATGTAATGTAATGTATGGAAGATCGCTGCTCTTGCTCCCTGGTACCTTCTGTCTGCCTGAGCAGGTACATTATCATCCAGGTAGCCTGCAATTAAACAGTACCTACAACTCCAACCAGACTTTTGCAGAAAGCGGATCACCAACAGAAGAGTATCTGGAGCAAAGGAAAGGACAGGAAAGATAATGACAGAAAAAGGAAAGGCAAAATAAGGAAGAAGAGATACCAAGAAAAGGAAAGAAGAAGAAAAAGTACGCACTACTACTAGTCTGGACAGCTCGCTTGAATCATGACAGGAAGTAGTCCCGGCAGTGGATGATACATATCCAGATACATGTCTCGCCCCCTTTAAAACATGTGTCGCAACAGCCTAAAAGTACCTGTGGCGCCTACCAGATATTCCAAGGTTCTATCTATTTGGTGGCTGGCCGCCACCATCACCGCCATCCCGCCATCATCCCGATATCGACACCGACAAGTCATTATTTTAGTTTGCGCGATATCGTGTGCGTTGCGTTGCGTTGCGTGTGCGTGTGCGTGTGTGCGTCTGCGGTACGCGCCTGGGCTAATAAGCAATAATGCCATTGACGAACTTGAAATTCAAGTCTCGTTCCTGGGACCGTCCAGCATGCCGCCTTGAGGCGTATTCTCTTCCCCCCCCTCCCACTTCCTGTTTCCTACCAGCCTTCGTCAATGGACTGACTTTTATTATAGAACTTCTTATTCCAAAAGATAGCCCAGCAAACCTTGCGCAACGGTCGTTCGTCTCGTCACATAATGGGCCCCGACCTGCAAGCCTCTGATAATGACATCGGCGCCATCTGCAGCCCTGCACCTACGTCGACTATTGCATACATATTTGCTTGTCTACATCTTACGAGACTGTACACTCCCCCACATGTTGTTGTCCTGTTGGCCGATCCGGCCCTCTTTGCTTTCGGGTCGTCCATCCCGTCAACCCGTCCTCACATCCCCCATCAATTTGTTTTGATGGATGGGGGATGTGTTGCCAGCCTCACCGCTCCGTGCTGTCTTGGAGGATCCTGCAAGGATCCAGCGAGCTGCAGCAAAGCAGCAGTAGCCGACTGGCTGATTACTGATAACCATAACCCTTTTGCTCGCCCCGGCTTTGTGGTAGATATCGAGAGAGAGAGAGAGAGAGAGATGGTGGCATTCCCGCCTTATCAGTTCCTGGAGGCCGGGAACCAGGGTCTGTCCTGTTGCGCCGCGCCGCGCCGCGCCTCTACCTCGTGCTAGTCTTCAACAACTGATCAATTGGCTCATCTCGTCACCTTTCAATTGCTGTTGCCATTTGTCGACCCGTTAAGCGGATAGATACTTGGATACTACACAGTCTAGTACCCGACTCAACGCGGCTACGCCTCTGCCATGCAGGCCTCAGGACCTCTGCACCTCTGCCACACACAAGCGTCGATCGTGCCATCCCCCTTGTTCCATGGCACATGGATGTAAGTACATGTATCTCCATGTGAGAATTATACTTAACCCCCCCCCCTGAGCACCAGCATCATGGTGGGTTCCCCCCTTTCTCACGCAATGGACAGTGGCGACGCATTGCATACATAACTACTAGTACATACCTCGGTTGAATACGGGCATGTGCTTCCGAAGAGGTCATCCACAACGCTTGCTTCTTCGATTCAGAATCCCGTCCGTCCCCACTCCCGTGTCTCCACACCGCAACGCGTTATCAAAGCAGGTCGCGTCAGGCCGGCACATACAGACAAGACAACACCAAACATGTCTCTGTCCGTCCACCCGCGTGGCAGCGGCCTGCTATCTGCACCACGCTGTCGATCTGTCTTGGCCGCGACGAACACGATGCACCACCTCCTTTTCCTGTGACGCCACACGCCATGGGTCCAGAATCAAGTTGCGCCGGCTGCCGTGGTTGTCGTATATCGGCCGCCGCAGGTACCCTGGTCGCCCGGAAGCCCGGGAGCACACGGAATGTCGTGCTCCAGCGGGCTTGCGCCCACCACGGTGCTGAGAAAAGAAGCTCCAATCACAATCGCTTCATCGCCTTCCATATCTACGCCACCTTCGGCATCTGGCCCGGACCAAGATGTGCAGCTCGGCGGGAACCCGGGTGCCATGGTCAGAGAGAAACAGAGAGTCAGAGAGCAATTCGCCCCTGCAGCTCGTCAGAGAATCAATCTCATACCATGGGGCTGTGCAAAGATACATGCATATATAAGTATATATATGTAACTGATAAAGCCATCGCACACCACCACCAATGACGCCCCGTTTATTACCCCCCAAAATAGCAACGTCCTTGACACAACCAGCGTCACATCGTATCTGCGGTCATACATGTAGGATCATGCAGCTTATATCATGTGAGCAGACACCATCGACGTGAGGACGACGGACAAGAACAGCATGCAAAATGCAAAAGCACATGGTTGTGGGGTATTCTGATTGGACAACCATGTTTTGAGTCAACATCAAGGTCACGTGACCTTGATGCACCGTACTGTAGAAAACCTTCTTGGATGGGTATAAATACCTTGAAGAACCTCGATACCAATAAAAGATATACAACTACATATCTACATACAATATAAATACATTATACAGACGACAACATACACCACAATGGCCGCCCTGTCGGAGCACACAGTCGCGTACGGCGACAAAACGGCCCAGAAGAGCATCTTCTACTACGCCTGTGGCCCCGCAGCCGGGCCCCTCCTCATCTTTGTCCACGGGTGGCCCACGATTGCCAAAACCTGGATCAACCAGCTGACCACGTTTTCGTCGCTGGGGTTCCGGTGCGTGGCGCCAGACATGCCCGGGAGCGGGCGGTCGACGGCAACCAAGGACCTGGCAGACTACACCCAGGAGGCCATCGTGGGGGGCCTCCTGGCTGTGCTCGCCGACACGGGCCGCGACGCGGCCGTGTGGATCGGGCACGACGCCGGGAGCGTGGCCGTGTGGTCGCTGGTCGCGCACTATCCCTCAAAGTGCCTCGGCGTGGCCTCGCTCAACGTGCCGTACCGCGTCGTCGAGCTCGGCATCGAGGAATGCGTCAGGCACGTCAACCGCGACATCTATCCCGTCGACAAGTACCCGGACGGCCAGTGGAGCTACATGCGGTTCTACCAGCAGTCCTTCGACAAGGCCGTCAACTTCCACGACGCCAACGTGGCGGGCTTTACCAAGCTGCTGTTCGTCAAGGCGCCCATCCTGGAACCCAAGACGCCCGCGTTCACCGCCACCACCGTCCGGGACGGCGGGTGGCTGGGCGGCGTCGACAGGGCGCCCGCGCCCGAGACCCTGCCTGATGGGCCGTGCGTGCTGCCGCCCGACCTGCTGGCCGAGCTTACGGCCTCGCTGCAAAAGAACGGCTACTTTGGGCCAAACGCCTTTTACGCGCACAGCGAGGCAAACCACGCCTACAACACGGCGCCGGACGTCGACCCCGTGCTGCGCATGCCGGTGCTGTTCCTTGATGGCCAGCACGACAAGGTCCTCGACGTTGAGAATTCGCGCTTGGCGGAACCACAGAGGCGGCTGTGCCGGAGGCTCACCGAGGACTCCATCCAAGCTGGACACTGGATGCAGGTTGAAGCCCCGGCTATGACGAACGCGAGCATCGCGCGGTGGCTGGCCACTGAGGTGCCTGCCGTGTGGCCCGGTGGTTGGAGGACTGTCACTCGTAACCAGTAAAAAGGGGATGCCTTTCCATGTAGGTTGATGAAGATCGTGTCATCAGCCAGCAGAACAACTCATAACCAGTAGCTACGAACGATCCTTTTATTTACTTTTCAGCATGGAGGCATTATTGATATAATGTGGTAATCCCCAAACCCTGTGATGGTTCTGTGTGCAACTGACTCCTAATTCGACAGGATACAACGTATATAAAAAGGCCGTAGCCAGGACATGACGTGTTCGCAGCGGACTCGGACATCGACCTCGTCCACCCAACGACGCCACTCGTCCGTCTTGACCAGTTCCCAACATCCTTCTAGTGTTCAGTATCATCCAGCCAAAAAAAAAAAAAAAAAAGGACATAACCTACGTACGTATGATACAGCCTGCAATCTGCCGCCAAATCCCCTTACATCCACTCTGCTCCGCTTCCCACAAGAAGCCAAGCCACCAAGTGAAGTAAATCCTCGTGAGCGTTTGTTTGATCATGGTGCGAACAACGAGGCGGTGTTTATGGAGTGTGTTTATGCCTGACAAGCAAGGCGCTCGCTCGACTCGCCATTATGTATCTATGAATGGCATGGTAGAATTCGTGGCCGCTTAGCAAGCACAGCCGTCGCGGTCCGGCTCGAGCTGGAGGTTGATCGGGTCTTGAAAGTCTCCGCTGTACTCTTCGGATTCCTCTTGTGCCAGCGCATTCCGTGCAATCACTACACACGAGGGGCCATGTTAGCGATTCCGATGTCATGGCCAGCATCTTGGTGCAGTTCCAAAAAAGGTTCGCTTGCCTTCAAACGCCTGCTCCACGTTGATGGCCTCCTTTGCGCTGGTTTCAAAGTAGGGGATGCCGCCCTTGGAGTTGCAAAACGTCATGGCGCGCTTCGTCGACACAGCGCGCTTGCTGTCCTCGAGGTCGATCTTGTTGCCCAGCACCACAAACGGAAAGTTTTCCGGATCGCGCGGCGAGGCCTGGATCAAGAACTCGTCTCGCCAGCTCTCGAGCGCCTCGAACGACTTGGTGTTGTTGACATCAAAGACGAGCACGCAGCAGTCGGCGCCGCGATAGAAAGCCACTCCGAGAGACTGGAATCGTTCCTGGCCGGCCGTGTCCCAGAGCTACACGAGCAGCAACATGTGTTGGTCAGCATGTTGTGCACGTCACGTCACGTCACTTCGCGTCACGTCACCGACGGGCCAGCCAACTTTACCTGCATGGTGACTTGGCGGTCGTCGACGAGGACCTCGCGCGTGAGGAAGTCGGCCCCGATTGTTGCCTTGTAGCTTGCACTGAACTTCTTGTTGACCTGCACGTATGCTCGTAGCTCTGTCAGCCAAGTTCATTGCGGCCGTGCGACCGAGGCCGGCCATGCATCCTGGCTGCCCTCGAGGGCGGAAGGATATCGGTCGGGGAGGGGCCATCGTACATATTGGTTCATCAAACTTGTCTTGCCAACGCCGCTGTCGCCCAGAATGATGACCTTGAGGAGAACCTTCTTTCGCGAAGCCATCTCGCCGTAGCGACGGGTGGTGCAGCTTGCGGCGCTTGCGAGGGTACAAGTTTGGTTTCTTGATCGGTCGCCGACGTCGTCTGCTTTATCGATTATCGACCGTGTGGGCCACTGTCAGGTGTCTGGGGAATCGTTAGGAAGATGAAGGCGAGTTTATCGGTCAGGTGTAGGATGCAACAAGTAATAACAACAGTAGGCTAGCAAACAAGGACATGCTGCTTAGTAACCATTCGCATGAACCTCAGACCTAATCACGTTCTCCTGTTCAGAACTCCTCTGAGATCCAAAGCTTCTCCGACCCAAAGCTTCTCCCACAACGTGATGGAGCCCGAGCCCCTCCACGAACGCATCAAATATCTCAGCGACCTCGAGCTCGCCTTTCTCCTTTGCCTCATCAACAAGGAGCACTGCATCATCACGTCGTCTCCTTCCGCCCTCGGCGAGCTTATCGATGAGCTCGGACTGATTGCGACCAAGGCCTTTGGCCTCCAACCGCTCAGCATAGCATGCACGCCGCACACAACTCTCGACGAGTTTGCCAGCAGCATCATACATCCACTACCGCTCCATCTGCTCCTGCAGCAGCAGCAGCAGCAGCAACAGCAACAACAACAGCAGCATCCTCACCAATCCCCGTATTCATACCACTCCCCTTATATCCGCCCGTATGCGGAATCATATTCATCACCGACGCGCTCACCGTCGCCCCTCAGGACGCGGACCCAGCCACACGGCCAGCAGCAGGGCCAAGGCCAAGGACAGGCGTCTTACTTTCCCAGTGTGGTGCTGGCCCCGTTCGCGCAGTATGAGAGTCCTCCTCCTCCTCCTCCGGGAACAGGAGGACCGTCAGTATCATCCCCTTTTGCCTTTGGAGGAGGGTTCAGCTTCAGCCCAGTTGTCGGAGGTGGAGGAGGAGGAGGGGGAGGAGGACAGATAGCAAACGTTATACTCGCTCGAAACCTGGACCAAGCCCCAAAGGCGGTCCAGGTGCAGGTTCTGGAGCTCCTCCGGACACGACGCCTCTTCACCCGCACGGCCGTCCACACCGCTCCAAAGCCCTTCCTCTTTGTCGCCGTCCTCAGCAACACGCCTGCCGTCCCAACACCAGTGACCCCCGTAGTAGAACGTAGTCAGAGCCGGAGCCGGAGCCGGAGCGTAGCAGCGACCCGTACAAGCAGCGCCATGTTTGCCGCGCAGAAACCGCCGGAGCCGCCAATGAGCATGACAAGCCTGGTGCCGCACCTCAATGACTACTTCTTCATGGCGCACCGCCACGACGAGGAGGACGGCTTCGCGAATCTGGATGAAGAATGGCGCAAGGAGCAGCAGGCGGCCACCGACGATAACCACGACAACCACGACGACAACCACGACAACCACGACGACAACCACGACAACGACCACGACCACGACGGCCGAGACACAGCATCCACTGTCAGCGTGCTGAGGAAGAGTGTCGTCGGCGCGGACGGGAACCTGGCACAAGAGGACGACGCCTTGTTCTCGGAAGATGTGAGTTCCATCAGCAACAAAATCAGGCAGCGAGTGGGTGTGCTCGCAATCAAGGCTGACAACGCGAGACTTTAGGACATTGCCCATCTGGCGAACTTGAGCAATGATGTCAAGGTCGACATCGAGGTGGTGCGGTACCAGATGAACATTGCTGCCTTTTTGCGCATGCATCGTGCCGTGGCGGGCGGAATCAGCCCAGCAGCGACCAAGCATTTCGAACGGTACATGAGGTTCGTTGTGAAATCCTGCCTTCCTGCCTACCTTGCCTGTTCAGGCCGGCTTACCTTGTCTCGTCTGTCTGTCTCTGTCTGTCGTGTAGGAGTTTGGCCGCGCTGAACAACATTGACTACGTCACGCCCGCCCTCGTCGGCCTCGCCGCACGCAAAGTCTTCCTTCACCGGATCCGCATGGTCACGCCGGAGAGAGAGCGTAGCGTCCAGTGGGGCAGCGACGTTGACGTGATTCGCAAAATGCTCAAAGGGGTCACTTTTGAGGCCATAGTTGAGGATGTCCTCCATCTTGTCGGCGCCCCATTGTAGCAGACAGGCATACAACATGTGCATAGCAAGGGGGTGATGATATATATATATATATACAAGACCGGGGCAGGCATGGAGTTTGGGCGTTGCTCATCAAGGCACGATACCATATTTACAGGAGTTTGTCAGAATGTCAGCATTCATCTCTATCATGGCGGCGACCATTGCTTCCTTTCCTTTCCTTTCTTTTCTTTTCTGTATTTTATTCGCCCGAGCATCGTGCCAGCCTGACTTTGCAAGAATTGCATCGACTCCTTCCCGAATGATGTGCCCCCGTCTGAAACGTGACCGACTCCCCATACATATACTCTAATCAGTATGGATTGCTTCCGAGGCCATCACTCAGATGACCTCCTTAATCTTGCACTGCCAACCAGAGCCAGAAGCAAGGAGGGGAAGACTGTGTGGCAAGTTAGCGTGCATGGTTCATCAAAATCATGGCTCGTGCTCTTACCTCGCTCCCAGGCACCAGCCCAGCTCGTTCCCGTTGATCTTCTTGGCGACCTTTAGCTCCCGATCAATGGGCATGTCGTAGCCAGTGTGCAGCAGCGCCACCATAAAGTTGAGTTCCATGCACCACAGCGGGTTCTTTCTCAGCTCCTCCAGCGCCTTTGGAACGCTCGAGAACACGTCCCATGCCGGCTCGCCGCCGCACACCGTGTTGGCCAGGTCGTGCATCTCGCGCAAGGTGAAGCTGTCGGGCATGCCCAGCGGCTTGGTGCGGTCGTAAAAGAAGGAGAAGACGTAAATGTCCTCTCGCGCAAACGTCTTGGACAGGCTCGGCTGGTGCACGCCGTTGAACGAGCAAGGCGCCAGCTTGCACTCCGAGTCCTTCTTCAGTATCTTTTCTGTGAGCGCGCGGCACTGCGCCGGCGCGGGCGACGAGGGGCCCGTCATCTTGAAGGTGCGCTTGGCGCCCAGAGGACTCGACGCACCGAGCTCGACCTCGACCTCGGTCGTGGTCATGGGCGGCAGGCACGGGTTGACGACGGGGCTCGACGCCCACTCGGTGTTGGGCTTGTCCTCGGCAATGTTCTCGATCAGGGTGCGGTGGATGGCCTGCGACGCGCTCTTGAGGCCGTACCCGAGATGGGAGTGCTGGTACAGCTCGAACTTGGAGGCGCCAAAGTCGAGGTCGTACTTGTGGTCGCCTTCGGCCATCTTCTCCGGCATGCCGCCCGTGGCCAGTCCCTTGAACGTGGGCTCGAACACGATCTGGGTCGAGCCGCCGCCGAGATCGAAAACGGCAGCCGTCGGGGACTTGTCCGGGCCTCCAATCTTGCCAAGCAGGTAGTTTGTGGTTATCCAGGCGTACACGCCCTCGAGGCTTCCGTCCATGACAACGACGCCCTCGTTGTCCTGCGACACCACGGGGAACGGGTAGTCGTTCTCGAGGTGTCTCCGCACGGCAGCCAGGATGGCCTTTGAGGCGTCCTCGCCCACCATACGCAGACCGGCGGTGGCCTTGACGGCGACGGGACTGCATCCGCGGAGCTTCTCGGGGACAGCACGCATGGCAACCTCCATCAGCATGTCGAGGCTGTGGGCGGCGGCTTCAGGGTCATCCTTATAGGCACTGAGGCCGCCGGCGCCCTTCTCGGTCATCTGGAAGACCTCGGGCGGCTCGAGCTCGGGGGTGGCGTCGCAGTTGTTGAACTTGTAGACGTGGATGCGGGAGCCCGTGCTGCCGGCGTCGATCATGAGGACGTACTGCACGAGCGGCTTGTCCTTGGAGTGCGGCGTCCTGCATTTCGGGGTGCCAAGGGCGGGATCGGAGGGGGGCAGGTCATTTTTCTCGGTCGAGAGGCCGGCCTTGGAGGCGACTATAGGGGGGGCACGCAATCATCAGCATGAGACCTGAGGGCATAGGCTGGTTTTATTTTTGTTTTATTTTTTTGATTCCACCGTCCGCTTGCTTACCTTCCTTGTAGATATCGGCACCGCGGGGAGTCGTAAATAGGTAAAACAGCGATACTACGGTAAAGACAACGATGGCCGTCTTGACCCATCGCGCCCTCTGAGTCTGCGACATCCAGGAGATCCTGGCCCGGGAAAGCCACCCGGGCACTCGGTGGTTGAATGCGTACCGACTGGGCTTCTCGTGGGGGTCGCGCGCGTGTTTGGTCGTCGGCAGCGACACCGAGGTTCTCCGCATATGGTCCAGGGTGGGCTATTAGGGAAGAGGGTGCGAGGTGGTCGAGGGAAGGGAGGGGCTGCGTTTGCGGGATTGTGACGCTTCGGAGAGATCTGATACGGGGGCCGTCATTCGGAGAAGCTCGTCGCAATCAAGAACAGTGGAAGAATGGGCGGGGTGGTCTGGGAACGGACGAGAGCCAGTCTGTCGGAGCAAAACTGGAACATAAAAGTGGGAGGCAGGAGGAGCAAAGGGAAGGGAGGGAAGGCAGTTATCTGAGGTGGAAATGGGTTATGCAGCCAACCAGCCAGTGTCGCCAGGCAATATCGACACGGTGGATGGGACAACTGTGAAATATTCAAAATAAAAACAGTCAATATAGCCAAAACAGGATGCCATCACAAAGCAAACAAGATGCGAGGCCTCGAGGAGGAACCCCCAGGAGGAAACAGGCAGGCTGTAGTCGGCGATAGTAATATACCGTCGAGGCTGTGTGTTCTCTTAAGCATGTGACAAGACTGCAAGGGTACCCACCTGCTTTGCCTTCCTATTCTAGAAGCATGCTGTAATTTCAGGTGATGAAGATTGCATATCTTACTTAATTGCCAGAGATGAAGCCATCGTCTTCCAGGCATATCTATCTACGTATCCAGGCATCAACGGGATGACGACGAACTTGGTCCCTGACCAACGCCACACTGTACATCATATCTAAGCCCGCACAGTGCAGCACCCTCCATTCAGTCTATAATTTATTCAGTCTTTACATTATTCTGTCTTTACATTATTCTGTCTCTACATTATCTCTCCTGACGGAATCTCGATTCTCATCCGGTTCCGCCAACTTGGTACTGACAACACTCAAAAATGGATGTTCATCTCCTCGTCTACGACCTGTCTCACGGCCTTGCCCGCCAGCTCTCACAGAACCTCCTTGGGTTCCACCTCGATGCCGTCTACCATACTTCCATCGAACTCAACAGCCGCGAGTACGTGTACGATGGTGGCATAGTAGCCATCGTGCCCGGGTCGTCACATCTGGGACCTCCTTTGGAGCGGATTTTCTTGGGGAAAACAGAGCTGCCCATGGATGTGATCGAGGAGCATATCGACTCGCTAAGGCCTATCTTCACGTTGCAGGCAAGCAAATGACCAGATAGATATCTCTCTCACTCGCCGTCCGTCACTTGCTAACCACCGTGCCCAGGCATATGACCTTTTCAAACACAACTGCAACAACTTCTCCGACGCCCTGTCCAAGTTTCTCCTCGGCACAGGCATCCCATCACACATTGCCGAGATGCCGCAAAAGGTCCTGTCCTCGCCAATGGGCGCCATGCTCTTCTCGCAACTCTCCCAGTCCGTGGGCTCTGGCCGTCAGGGCGGCTCCATCCTGGGCATCGAATCAACCGGCCAAGCCGCCCCCGCTTCCGCCCAGGCCAAACCCCGCAACAACGTCCACCCTCATCTGAGCTTGCATGTTCCGACGTTTGGCGATGCGACAAGCACGCCCTTTGTCCACTTTGCCAAGGTCCCGCCGATGCAGAAAGTGCTGGCAAAGCTCGGCGGCGAGACAGCCAAGCACGCCATGGTCCAAGAGATGCGCAGGTTCGTCGAGACAAGGGCGAGCGAGGAGCCGATTGACGCAACCATCCCGGACCTGGCCGATCTCGCAAAGTTCATGCAAGAGTGTCTCAGGACCCTCCCGAGGGACGCGCTCTTCCCGCTCATCGACATGTTCCGCTGCTCTCTCACAGACCCTCGAATCAGCGGCTACTTCGCCGAGCAGCCAGACACCATCTCCGCCGTCATCAACACGGTTACCAGCTCCGACGACACGCCCTACGCTCTTCGGCTGGTCTCCCTACAGATGGCTTGTAACTTATCCTCCACGCCCCTCTTCGCCGACACAACCCTCCAGGACGCCTCCTTCCGCTCCCTGCTCTCCCACCTCATCACATCGAGCCTCCTCGATACCCGGCACATGCCCACGCGCGTGGCTGCTGCGTCACTGGTAATCAACACCGCCCTCGCCGACAGACGAGCGCGCGAAGCACACACAGGCTCCCCGCAGCAAGCTCACTCGATGAAACATGAACCATTTCTCCAGGACGAAGATCAAGCCGAGATCGCGGCGTCGGTGGTAGAAGCCGTGTCGCACGAGAGCGAGTCCCCCGAGGCTCTGCGCGCGTTGTTGACAGCACTCGGACACTTGGTATTTTTGCGGGAACGGCAGGGAGAGCTTTCAGAGCTACTGAGGGCGGTGGAGGCGAGGGATTCCGTAAAGAGGAAGAAAGAAGAGAAGGTCGCAGAGGGGATGGCGGGGCTGGTGACAGAAGTGGAGAGTTTGCTAACAGCATTGGAGGGCTAGGTGGTGGGCGGAGGGTGTAGGCCAGCAGCGTGGGAGTGTCAAGAGCCATGTTTTCGAGATTACACGGATGGGGCATCAAGTCAGGCGTATGTATAGATGTGTGGATTTAAACGGCAAGGCGCTCAAGTGTCTGCGTGTATAGATAGCAGGTAGATATACAAAGAACTTTGTTCTTGAGGTGTTTGACTGGCCGCATTTGGCAGAACGACATTGACCAGTCTGATTCTCTTCATCGTGAAGCAGTCGACCGTGGTAGAGTTTGGCTATCTAGGCCATAGCTGCATTCATATTACTTTTCTTATCAGGAGCAGGCTCTAGACTACCACCTGCTAACAGCTGCCCGCCACTAACCACCAATCGCTTAAAACGCCCACCAAAAAAATCTTCTCTGGACTTCTCCTCTTTCCTCTCTTCAGATCAAAAAGCAACAGAGCCGCCACGACCGTCGTTTCGATATGCCCCTACGGCGACGCGTTGCCTTTCACACGAAAGTCTGATTTCATGCTCTGGAGAGGAAACTCGTCCTTGATAGGAAGTTCTCTGCCTTGCGCTCCTTGCGCGATAGGCATCGGGGATGTCGATATTACGGGCACATTGACCATGTGATGAAGAAAATTTTTGCACCGTGTCTCTTATCTGAATACCAGAGTTTGGTTTGCGTGACTGACTCGTCAATATGCGAATAGCAATCTGTGGAACCTTTTGTTGTGTAGGCTTTTGCGACATAGTCTCGAGTTCGTGCGTAGAGACCAAGTCCAGGTGCAAGGAAGGGAAGGGCGTGTGGCATTATATTGTGCATTCCAGTCCTCAATAGAACCCACCTATCCAGCCTTTGGAATTCCATCTCCCTCCCGGTCGGCCGCTTCGCTCACCTCGCTGTATCTGAACGTCGTGCGTTCTGACGCCTCTCTCGAACTTGGCATCTGTCTGAAATGTGGGCGCATTCCAATACATGGCGACGCGTTCACAGTAACGGCAGGTTATTGCCATTGGCGTCGCCATGTTGTTCCGGCCGAATATTTGAACCAGCTCCCACACACTCTGATCGTGGATAATATGGACCGCCTGCCCAGTTCCCTTGAATGATCGGTGATTGCTTTATTCCTGGCAAGTTGCATAGCATCTGGGCGTTATTAACCTGGTCGAGTTCGTCCATCTTGTTCAACTTGCGATACCGCCTTCAGCCTGACTCCACGACATAAGCTCTCGCAAACATCGCCGCTGTCAAACTAGCAGTGCACCAACGCCGCCATGTCTACCATGAGGTTCGTCGGTCCTGTTCTCTTCTACCACCAGCGTTCTGTATATATATATGCCACTAACACAGCCACTACAGCAACCGCCTCCTCGTCAGCTCCGTCTTTTGGGAGTGTGACCCGCTCCCCACTACTTCTCTCACCCTTGGTCCCGGCGGCGGCGGCGGCGGCGGAGACGGACAGTCTCCAGGAATCGGCGGCCAGCCTACCGTCTATACAACCGTCTACACTACGACCCTCGTCAACGCCTGCCCGACCAGCGAGTGGATCGAGACCTATACTGTCACCGAGACGTGCACGGGCGACAAGGCGCACTACACGCGGCCCCCGGTGCCGCCGCACTTTACCACAACGGTCGTCGTGTGCCACGTGTGCAGCCACAAGACGCAGACAATCTACCAGCCTGCTGGGCCGGCTCCCACCTCGGGGCCAGGCCATGATGGAGGCTCGAACCCAAGTCAGAACCCCCCGGGGCCAGGTCTGCCTGCCCCAGTGCCTGCCCCAGCGTCTGCCCCAGCGCCTGGGCACGACGATGGCGGCAATCCGCCCGCCGCATCTCCAGTTCCGGGATCGCAGCCCTCTGGCTCTGACTTGCAACCGGACCATGCCCCTGGCTCCGGACTTCCCAACCCTTCTTCCCCTTCGCCGCCATCTCAAAAGCCAAACGAGCCAGCGGCTACACCGACGAGTCCCGAGAACCCTGCTGCCACGGCAACCGCAGGAGCTGCAAGTGTCAAGCGGGGCGTCATTGCTCTCACCGGGCTTGCCATGGTTCTTATCCCTCTGGTCATGTGAGGTCTTGAGGAGATCAAAGACAGATGAAGAGTTGCGAGTAATGGATCAGGATCTGGCGTGATAAGGGCGGGTGAGTACAAGGCTTTAATTTTACGAACACGGTTCGGGGGACACTTGATTGAATAAATTGTATTAACTCCTATTTTCTCCCCTTTGTTTCGTTCTTCATTAGTGTCGTAGGATGTTGTTGTCAAGACTTGATTAGGGTTGCGATACAAGTTGATAAAGTCAGATCATTATTCCCAGCAGTCTGATCACGTCCCCTCAAGCTTCCCATCCGCAGTCTTGCTCCCATGCTGCTCCCGTACAAACTCCTCGATATTCTTGTCATGGGTACCGCGCTCTGGGTCACCTTCAGGGGCGGGCTTGGAAGGCTCCTGGACGGGCGATCTATTATGACCGAGCAGTGACGAGGCGCCCGGTATGTATTGCGCCACTGATTATCCAAGTCAGCAGCGGATACCCATCGCCTACGGCCACAGCTGCCGTCTTGGAATAGAAATAGAGCTGGGAAAGACATACTCATTTGCCCAACCGGGTTCAGAGGCGGCGTGGCCTTGTTCTGGCGTAGCTCGTCGGCCGCGTCATCGAGCTGTTGCTTGTAGGATGGGCTCTCGACCTGGTCCTGCTTGGAGGAGTCTGTTGGGCCGGCCATTACTGGTTCGGTTTTGCTTGCTTGTGCTTGCGTCGGTTTGGGGGTCGTTGGATATCAGATATCAGTTATCTATGAGGTTGCCATCTCTCTGTCTCGCTGCCGTGAACGCCAACACTTTTAAGGGTGATGATGGCCTCATGCTGACGTTGCGCGTGTGATGAAGGTACAAAGTCGAGGGTTACCCAGCGAAACGAAGATATGACGTCAGTGGCGCTCATAGCAGGCAAATATTTTTAAAAAGAACTGAAAATGAAAATGAAAAAACAATCACAACCGGCCAGGCAGGCCGATGAGATAGATGGCTTGCCTGCAAGCGACCAACCCGACGTTCAGAGGGTATCTATGTAGATCACGTTGTCGGTCAAGAACGTGACATCACGCGAGATCTGATAGGGCAACTCCATTATCTAGCGAACGCCCACTTCGTCACTCGAACCTCTTGGATTCCATCGTCCAGCTCAAGAACCGTTTCTTTCTTGCTCGTCATGACCCCCATCCCTGTCACCATCGTCACCGGCTTCCTCGGCTCCGGCAAGACAAGCCTCATCCTCAATCTCATCCCGCAGCTCAACGCACGCAATCCGTCGTACCGACTTGCCCTCCTCAAGAACGAATTCGGCGACGTCGCCATCGACTCGCAACTGGCATCTTCGTCGTCCATCTCTGGTGTGCGCGAGCTTCTTGGCGGATGCATCTGCTGCAACCTCGTCGGGTCCCTGGGCAATGCCCTTGAAGAGCTTTCCTCCACCCGGTCGCCTGATCGCATCATCGTCGAGACATCCGGCAGTGCCTTCCCAGCTACCCTTGCGCTTGAGGTGAACAGGCTGGCCAAGGCCACGGGGAGATATGTCCTGGATGGCGTCGTCAGCGTCATCGACGTCGAGAACTGGGAGGGCTACAGCGACACGAGCTACACGGCAAAGGTGCAGGCAAAGTACACGGATCTCATCGTGTACAACAAGTGGGAGGGCTGCTCGGAGCGGCGGCTGGACCAGTGCAGGGACAGGGTTGGGGATCTCGAGGTCGAGGTGGCCTGGGTCAAGAGTCGCAAGGGGTGGGTGGATGTGGATGTTGTGTTTGGCGTCGATGGAGCGCTCGCCCGGGAGTTGGACGAGGCGCCGCCGCAGAAGCATGAGCACCAGCACGAGCACCAGAGCGAAGTTGAGGTATTATCCATTTCACTGAGGGGTGGCGCTGGGGCAGGCGTCGCTGTGGACAAACTCACCAAGCTGCTGAGCACGGCGCCCAAGGATGAAGTGTATCGTATCAAAGCCGTTCTATCGGCATCGTCCATCCCGGACGACGCTGAGCCCCAGACGGCCACCTCGACGGCGGATGGGAGCAGCGGAGAAACCGGCAAAGGGAGATATATACTCAACTGGGCATTCGGGCGCTGGACGTTTACAAAACTCGAAGAGGCGGCTGCAGGAGCGGAGCACGGGTCCAGTAGAGAGGCGGTGTTGCGCATGACAATGATTTTGGCGCGTTACGAGAGTGGCAAGTGGAAAAAGAAGATAGAAGCTGGTGGCCTGGTAGAACTAGACGAGGGAGACGGAGAGCTGGAAGTCAGCAGAATCTCATGAGTCGGCATAGATGTAATAGAGTAATTATTTGATAGATTTTAGAATGCCTGTTTCAATCTTGGTCACGAGAAGTAGTAGTCGGCCCACCCATATGGATCGTCAGCATCGTCAGTATCGTGAGTGCCACCTCCCGGCTCGTCCACCTGCTCCGTCTTCTGCTGCGCTGGCTCGAGACTCTCTTCCTCCTCCGCACCCTCGCCCTGTTCCTTGATGACCAGGTCCAGCCCAATCTGTTCCAGCAGCGCCTTGTGTCCCACCGCTCGCCCCACTGACCCGCCGCTCGAGCTGCTCAGCTTGCGGCCCGCAGGCGAATCAAGCTCGACGGCTATGCTCACGCTCGAGGCCCGACCCACCCGCACCTCCTGCCCATCGTCGTGGCCGCCGGCATCCACGCCGTACATGGAAATGGATCTGGAATAATCGCCCTGGCATTCCTCGCATAGGCCGTTTCCCTGCAGCCCCGCCGCCACAGGCTGCCGACACAACCTGCAAGTGTTCACCAAGAGTGTCCCTCGAGGGTTTGCCGCGCCGCCACGCGGATATATGCTGGCGCGAAGGTACGTGGGCGTAAATGTCTGGGTGCCGCGTGGCGTCTGGGCGTAGACGCTCGTGGGGCTGTAACTTTCGTCGTTGTTATCGTTGCCACTCGTCTCGTTCCGCTCGGGGGGCGGCGGGGGGATCGTCACTTTGAGCGAGTTGTTGGGTTTGAGCCTGGAGGCCAGGCTGAGCGGTGCGGGCGTGAGGAGAGGATCGCGCTCTTGTCCCGGATTCACCGTTGATTCCGGCGGCGGCATCTGTTCTTGTTCGTTTGTTTCGGCCATAGGGCATGCCAACGACGGTTCCTTGGCATCCGTGCCATCCGTGCCAGACAGCTTTGCCAACGCCTCCAAGTTGACCATCAACCTTTTGTTCATGTGCTTCTTTTCCCTCTTGTTGGGCACCGGAGGAAGGGCCCGGTCCGGTGATGGTCTCTCCGGCGGTGGCAGGCCTTTTCCTTTTTGTCTCCTGACATGCACCAGTCTCGGTGACGATACAGAGACCTTGCGCGCCAGGGCTGTGCGGATCCCGACGGGTGGTTCGGGATCCATGGGCTCCGGGGACGGTGGTACGAGCATGGCTGGATTCTCGTCCGGATCCGGTTCTTCAAGACGGGCAAAGAACATGTCTAGACGTGTGCGGTACTGGTCCCACTGCTCCTGTTCGCTGTCGCGATTGCCATCCCTCTCGTTCCTGCTCTTGCCTCCAGGGCCTTCTTTTCCCGGCTCGGATGCGCTGCCGTTAAGACGCAAGCTCTCTTGGTGGTGCACATCGTTGTTCGTCGTCGGCATGTCCTGCGATGCGAGACGGTCCCTCCTACCCCCCCTCTTCTTTTTCTTCTGGTTCGCCGAGTAACTCTCCTCTTTCGGGGCATAATAGCTTGGTTCGAGCCCTTGCAAGGTTTGCGAAACCGCTGCTGTCCTGTCCGTCTCATGTCCAGAGTGCTGTTGCTGGTGCGGCTGAAGGCTTGACTCGGCTGCTCTCCCTTGGTCGGGACCGTTCCTTTTTCTCCTTAGGCTCAGCGGTGCTACTGCCGCTTCGTCAACTGACTCTGGATACCCTGGCATGGACGCAACCAAGCCCGATCCCGTGCTGATATCGTCTCTACTCTCGACGAGGTGCTTCTTCCCCCCTTTCTCGGATACCGGCTGGACGGCGCCGAACTCGATCGCTCCATCCCCATCCAGGCGCTTCTTCCTTTTCTTCTCCCTTTTCCTGATTGCAGGGATGGGCTGTTGGTCATACGGGCTGGTCATCTTCTGCGTACTTGCTGTGAAGTGACCTGGCCCCGACACTCCTCCAGCTGCGGGACCGGCCTCGTAAGCACGCGGTGGCATGGATATGTCATCACAGGTTTCTTCGACGTTCTCCTTCTTCCTCTGCCTCCTTTTCGGTACCTCTTTGAGCCTAAAGTCACTGCTCTGTTGCCGTTGAATCGCATCGAACGACCGTTCCAGGTCACGTTCATGACGCTGCTGCGGCTGGTGCCACGTATTATCCTGCGGTGGTCTCGGTCTTGGCGGCGGTAGTAACCCGCCCGCCGCAACTGACGGATGGGGAGGCCGGTACTCATGCCCTGCATGCGGCGGCGTAGGCGGAAAGCCCGGCAGGTAGACATCCGAGTCGCGCGGCGGGCGTATCGGTGGAAGTCGCGGCAGAGACCGTGGGGGTGGTGTTTCAAGCCCTGAGCCATGTGTGTACGAGTACGGATACGGGACCGCCGTGTGAGGCGCCTGGCCGTACTGCCCCGCCGCGGTTCTGTGGACTTGGGGTCGAGTCGGTGGCACTGCGGACGAAGCTGGTTGTGTCTGCTGTTGTTGTGTCTGGGGCTGGATCTGTTTCGACGAGGACCATGTTCCTGAGTTGCCGAAGCGAAAGAGACCTGGCTTGAGCGAGGGGAGGGACCAGCTGTACGGTTTGCGCTTTGATGACATTTTTTATTTTATTTTTATTTTTACTGGGTTATCAGATGAGAGGGCGTGGTTTCAAGGAACGTCGAGTTGCTTTGGAGATGTCGAGGCGAGCTTTTGGAGTCTCAGCGCACTGTCTGGAGATCATGTATATGATATCGCCGGCTCTTGGCTCTCTCTCTCGTAGTAAGATGGTGGTGGCATTGGCACTCCGTAATGTCAAGTTTGAACTCCACAGTCATCATCTCAAGCCAGAGGGTTCGGTCGTCTTTGTTCTATTCGCATGGGCATGGGCTTTGTGACTCATGTTTGCGGATGACGCTGGGAAACAAAGAGGAAGGCAATACACACACACACCCAGTTTCTACCGTTTTTGGTGCAATCTCTGACAACACGAGAAAAACTAGGGGGTCAGCAAGATGATGAAAGAAAACAGGGTCGAAAGGGACCCTAAAACGTGGGGATAGTGTCAATGTGTGACATGTTGCTCACGTCCCCGCCATGAATCACGACACGTTCCCGTCGCCAAGCGCAGGGCATCAAGATATTGCTCGTCTGATGGTTTCCTGGGCTGGTGGGATTATCTACCACCGTGATATCTGCCACCAGTTTGCATATGGCGGCTCTGATTTCCTCACCACGAGCAGCTCTTTCGTCTAAACACGTGATATCATGTCTGCATTTTGCCTTGCATCTGCTTCCCCCAATCCCCACAACTACCCCGGCACCTCACCCGACAAACTTATTGCTGGCTCATGAATACTTGCACTGCCTGTCTACCCAGGTGCTATGCTGCATCAGATGCCTCCCTAGTCTCCTTGCTTCTTCGAACCAACCATCTCTTCCGCCTTCCTGGCAGTCACGTGACGGTGACGGCGCCTGTTCCTCGCTCCACGGGAGGAATCAGCTGGCCATCTCAAACCGATGCCATCGGACGCGGCATCCCGACGCGTTTGCGCAGTCACAAGGCCCGCAGCCCCGCCATAAACCACCCGCGCAGCCCGTGTCGTCGCCGCAGTTGACGAGCCCTCCCATCAAGGGACTTTCGCCGCTTCTTCCACCGCAGCCGCAAACCATCCGTCACCGACACGTTCGCAGTCGTACCGATCTCCCCTCCCCCAAGACGTAATCTGTTTCCGATGGTATCGACATCGACATCGACATCGACACCCATCATCACCCCATCACCAACACACAACAACACCACCACACAGCTGGATCGCCCTGGGTCCCAGCAGGTAGAGCAGCAGAGTCGCACGACGATACCGGAGTCCCCCAGAACCTTGTCCGACGTGTGGGCGGCGGCGAGTACCACCACCGACGCAGGATCAGACTGTGTCGTCGATATTGATCCCTCGCAGGACGAGGGCGATCTCCCGGAGAACAAGGGGGATCCTTGTCGGCGCCTTGGTAGGCTTGGCAAGAGAAAGGCATCCGCATCGAGCGTAGAACGAGGTGGCCGAGGACGATCCGCGGCGGTGATTGCGATTGCAACAGGGACCGAAACGGTCGTCCGGAGAGAGCGCCCGTCCGGCAAGAGACAAAAGGCTGAAATTGTTGTAGAGCTTCCTCGGACGCCTACAATCAACAAAGACGACTTTATCCTGATCACATCGTCGCAGCTCTCGTCACAGGTGTCGCAGGAGCAACGAGCAGGAGGAGCATCCACCCAATCCATCGAGATTCCCTCCAGTCTCCCCTCAGGCAGCGAACAGTACCCAAACGTCTTCAGGGGCGACTCCGAGTACGTCCCGAGCCAGGAATCGAGTGGCGTGCAGGTCCGGCCAGTGGAGTCGCTGTTTGGAGAGGAAAACGAGCACGACACAATCACCGAGATCCCGGAAAGCCTGCGCAGCGGCTCGAGACTCCTCCTCGCCGATACCGCGTCTGACGATCGGGCCTCCCAGGCCAAGGGCTCCTCCCCAGGCTTGTTGGAACGCGCGCTTACCACGACGCGACAAGTACCATCGCTGTTTCATCACGTGATTCTCCAGTACGATCGTCTCGACAGTCTGTCGCAGAGAACCGGGTCATCTCGAGGAAACAGTACCGCCGGCATCACCGCATCCAAAGAAACTCATACGTGGTGGCAAGCCGCGTCCTGCCTGTCTCCGGGAAGCGTCAAAGCAGCCATCAGCCAAAACACAATCCCCGACTCCCAGGAGAGTCTGGGGTCCGCCGCGCAATTGCACATTGAAACCTCCATTGTGCTGCCATCCTCGCTTCCCTCGCCCACGAAGCAGCCGGACGAGCATACCGAACAATATCGTCAGGTCGATCCTCTTGAGCTTTCCTCCGAAGGCCTGCCAAGTGGTCCCGGGTCGACCAGAGGGACATCTGCACCGCAGTCGCCATCGCCATCGCCATCGCAGGTCGTCGTCATTTCGGCATCGACCACAGCATCCGCCAGGGTTAGTAGCAGCAGCAGTGGTGGTGGTGGTGGTGGTGGTGGTAGTAGTAGTAGTAATAGTGTGCCAGCAAACAGCAGTGAATCAAAGGCGCCGTCGGACGGCTACCTCACCCAGGAACCCTTCTCGCATCCACTCTTCTCGACGAGCTCATCGGCGGCCGACACTGAACGGGCGGTTGCTGATCGCGAGGGCTCGCAGCTGCAGGACGCGCAGGTACTACCCGGTGCACCTTGTGCTGAGGGAAGCCAAGGAGGCACAAACCTGCTGCCCGAGAGCGTCACGTCCAGATCTCGGTCGCAGTCCCTGCCTCAATCGCCGCAGCTCTTCATGGACCAGCCAGACGTTTCCATGGCTGATCACAGCGCGTCTCCATCAGCATCCTCGCGACATCCCGGTCCGCTTGCAGTCCTGCAGCAACATAATAATGATAACAACAACAACGGTAGCACCTCGCATTCATTACCACACCGTCGCGCATCGCTAACTGCGCCTCCTCCGAATGACCACACCGACATAGCATTCGACCTTGACACATCCATATGCGCAACCAAAATGGGCCAGCCGTCTGCTTCCACCAGCGCCACCGATTCAGGCTTTGATATCTTATCCTTCTATGCAAAAGAAGAAGAGAGGGGACGGATGGAGATGGTAGAGAAGCTGGCCAAAGCGTCCCGCTCCCAGCCCCCCAAATCGCCCTCCCACGACGGCATCTTGCCCATACTCGGGGCCGTACCGCCTCCAGCAGCAGGTCTCTATCAGACCGTGGCAGCAGGCGCCCTGAAGACCAACAACTGGGTTCCCGATTCCGTCGCTGGCTCGATCGATCCGCGCAACATCTTTGCCGGACCGTCCGCATCGCAGACATCGGTCCAAGACAGCCTCCTCGAGCGCGCAACCTCCCACACGGAGCCCGCCGTACCCACCGAGACG